>BMAV01023577.1:179988-222299 GCA_019973955.1 Trichonephila inaurata madagascariensis
GCTTGAAGAGTAGGATGACAGATCAGATGTCAACCTCGTGACTTGATAGTAGTTCAAAATAAAGAGGACCATCATCAATAACTCTATTAAAGCTCTAAAGTGGGACACATTAGTAAGCAATTAATTATTTAAAATTCAGTTAAATAATTAAAATGTAGTGCATTTTATGGTAAAATGCATTTTTTTTGGATGATTATAATTTTAAAAGATGCTTTATAATTCGACTTTAATGAAAATTCACTCACACTAAGCATTTATTAATACATAGGAATTGTTTTCGAAATAAATCTATATCTCTGTAATAAGAGATCAAATGAGAATAACTGGTTTAGATAAAGGATTTTCTTTCGCCTTCTACTGTTAAGATAAAAATGCTTCGTACTTATGGAAAGAACTACAACGTATTTGAATTCAAAAATTCTCATATTAGTGTAAATTTAAACTGTATAAATTCATATTTCACTTTAAGTTACTAAACTGAGATCATCAGTTGAAATACCATGCCAATCAATGTGTTAAAATATATGTTGTTATACACATGTGCTGAAGCATTATGCTCTTTATGTGTATAATTTATATTTAAATATTTTTCATGTAAAAAAAGAAACAAAAATTTATTTTTGTTTGATATGTCCCGCAAAAACTTTGAAATCTGAGTCGAGTAAATTTGCTTCAGGTCCTTCTTTATGTGAATATTTAAGGGATGTAATATTAAAGAAAGCTGTGAAAATTTGCATTGATTTGTTGACACAAAATTTTTGCTTCATCTGTGTATAGTTAAATCATCGTTTCTGCAACCGTTTTAAGTAAAAAAACATTAAACAATGGAAAGTTCTTATAGAATATAACAGCCTTGAGATTTCAGAAAAATAAGAATCGCTGTTTTTTCCCCATCTCAGACAAATTGACCTCTTTTTGTTACTGATAGAACGAGCTGTTGGTGGTCTTGGACACTTCATTTTCCGGTCAATAGCAGACTTCTCTTACGAAGAAACTGCAATAAACTTTGACATAGTTAAAAATGAAGTGCTAGAGTTTTTCTTCTGTAATACGGAACTAGCGACACTTAGGTAGGATTTTATAGTTCAATCCAAAAACCATTACGTATCAAGTATGCTGTTTTTTAGAAGTATGATGTAAAAATTATACCTTATTTAAAAAATAAAATTTGAAAAGCTTAATAAAAGGCTCTTTAATTAATCCTATCCAAGTCATAATAATTTAGCCAGGATGACATCAAGATATATATATATATATATATATTTATACACACAGTCGAACCTCTATATTGCAAATTTTTCTAAATAGCGAACTTTTTCCTGGAATCTTGAATATTTCACGATTTTATGGCGAAGTGCATTTTCTATATAACGAACTTTTTCTTTCGAGATTCAATTTTTTTGCCCTTATTTTTAAAGTATTTCTGAACATTTCAAGTTATTCTCTCTTTAACACATTTTATGGTGGTGATAAATCTTGAACTGGTTTTAATAGATCCTAACTCACCGAGAGCAATACAGTTCTGGACGTATCATCCAAGAAGTGCAATTTTTAACCCCCATTGTCCAGTTCACTAGAAACATCTTCGATAACCCCTTTCATTCTCAGTGGAGTTGCCCCGTGTTCTAGTTATAAAAAAAATGTATGTTTAATATTACTTGTATGTTTTAAATTAAAAAATTTTCTTAAAATTTATTAATTTTAATGTAAAATTATTTTTTTCTTAATATTGAAAATACAGAGATACATTCAACATTTTTTTTTCTTGTTTTCCTTGCAATTTTCCTTTCTTTCTTTTTTTTTTATGGGTAAATAAACATATAGTATTTTAAAAATAGTTATAAATAATTCCTTTTTTTTAATATATAGTGTTTATGAATTTAAAATTTGTTTTATGTGGTTTATATATAAAGTATATTAAAAGATGAACCTCTATATCACGAATTTTCCATATAACTAACTTTTTCCGGGATTTAGCGACTTCGTTACATAGAGGTCTGACTATATATATACAGTGGGTCACAAAAGTGTTCGTACACTTGCAATTTCCAATAAAATTTAATGGTTTTGACTAATAAAAATTAATATATTGGAATCGTAATTTTTTAATGATATCTACAACTTGTTCTTAATGGACTGACATAATCAATTTTTTAAAAATGGTATAACTATTTTTTTAAAAAATTAATAGTCAAAAAGCTACTAGAAAATTACGCCACAAAAGTCTTCGTACACTTAACAAAAATCTCAACATAGCTTTAAATATTGTATTTCTTTCTTAATTTAGTACTTAGTAGGATATCTTTTAGTGTCCACAACAAATTTTAAAGTTCTTGGTATAGATTTAATCAGCTTTTTGTAATTTCTGCATCGATTTTTGACCATTCTTCTATGATTATTGCTTTACTTCACATTATGTGTTTATATGTCATGTTTTCTTTTATTTTTAAATCAAAATCTCTCCAAATATGTTTTACTGGGCTAAATAAAGTGATTGAGGAAGTTTTTCAGAATTTGGGGACAGTTATAGAGACACCAGTGGCGTACATTGAGAGCAGTGCGCTTGGCGTCATTACCCTGTTAAAAAATGAAGTCGTCTCATATATCCAAATTTTGGACAGATAATTTAAAATTTCTCTTTAAAATATTTAAATACAGCTCATGATTCAGAATACCATCAAAAATATCAAATTACCTAATTCTGAGGCTGATTTACACCCCCACGCAAGAACCACTTCCATGGTTCATTGATCAAACTAGATTCTTGAGATTAAGTTTCAGAAAATACAAAATTGACAGCAAATGGATTGAGATGACAGAAAATTCAACATTTTTTTTATATTCCGATGGGTATATAATAGCTTCTAAATGAAAAAATGAGGAGTTCATTCGCATATATTTATGTGGAGCAAGAACTCTTCCACTTCTCCATACTGAAGCATGGAAGTGGAAGAGTTCTTGTGTGGGGGTGTAAATCGGCCTCAGAATTAGGTAATTCAATATTTTTTTATGGTATTCTGAATCATGAGCTCTATTTAAATATTTTAAAGATAAATTTTAAATTATCCGCCCAAAATTTAGATATAGGAGACGACTTCATATTGTAACAGGATAATGACGCCAAGCGCACTACTCTCAATGTACGCCGCTGGTATGTCTATAACTGTGTCCAAATTCTGAAACACCTCCTCAATCACTTTATTTAGCCCAGTAAAGCATATTTTGAGAAATTTTGATTTTTTAAAAAAGAAAACATGACATATAAACACATAATGTGAAGTAAAAACAATAATCATAGAAGAATGTTTGAAAATCGATGCAGAAATTACAAAAAAAAAACTGATTAAATCTATACCAAGACGTTTAAAAGTTGTTGTGGACACTAAAACATATCCTACTAAATTAAGAAAGAAATACAATATTTAAAGCTATGCTGAGATTTTTGTTAAGTGTACGAAGACTTTTGTGGCGTAATTTTTTAGTAGCTTTTTGATTATTAATTTTTTTAAGGAATAGTTATACTATTTTTTTTTAAAAAAATGATTATGTCAATCCTTTAAGAATAAGTTGTAGATATCATTAAAAATTACGATTCCAACATATTAATTTTTATTAGTCGAAACCATTAAATTTTATTGGAAATTGCAAGTGTACGAACACTTTTGTGGCTCACTGTATATAGGAAACATAAACTTTAAACTTACTTAAGTAAGTTAAACAAGAGTATTTTTAAACTTTGATAAATTCAATGCTGTCAATTTAATGTTTTCTTATTATATGCAAATATTACAGTATATAAAGGCGAAAACATTTAATTTATCAAATTATAAAGAGTTATTCTTTGATCACTGTGGTTTCTTACGTATTAAAACTTTTCATGAACTTTATACGAGTCACAGGGGTTTTTTTCGCATATAGGAGTGCAATGTATTTTCCATATGGAAACCATATCAAACATTTTACTGTATTTCAATGAAAGTTTCGGATGTTTACCAACAGTTGATAAAATCCAAAGAGAAAATTTAAGTTCTCTTAACATTCTATAAGCCAAGGATTTTGGTTCTTTCCTTACAATTTTCTAACTCTTTTTTTCCCTTTTTAGGAATAATATTATTTTCGAAAAGCAAGTTCCTGATAATTTTGTGAAAAATTCCCTGAAACGAAGATATTTGCTTATATAGTTCTTGAATTTAGATATATTTTTTTTAAATTTCTTCCTTTGAGAGCTTCTAACTTTTTTTGAAATTAGTAAAATGAATGTCTTTTGGGAAGAAAACTTTAGGGGGGTGTTATTTTAATTTTCTTTATTTAGGTGTTCATATGCCAGTCAAATCTTTTGTTAGTTAATTGGCTGTTGTAATTTTTCATTTTATCATCATTAATCTTAATAACTTGTCATTAAAAATGCCTGGATGTGTTTCAGATTAATATGAATTTTAACACCTGAATCAGCAAAATCTTGACACTTTTAAAGGGCGATATTTTCCGATATTTTAGTTATCTTTAGCATAACTACAATTTTATGACACATTTTTAAGAATTCAAATTCGTGTTTGTTCTTTCATTAAGCTTCTCATTTCCAGTAAGTATCCTTTTATTTGGAAAGAAATAACTTTAATTTAGAAACTTGATAATTTTAACCAAAATATTATTACACAGGACAATTTGTATGAAAAAAAATAGCGGTAAAATAGCTTTTCATCACATTTCACATCGCATTTGAGTACACTATTTTTAGAATTTAGCCGATTTTGCACACACAAACACAAAACCCTTACAGCATTAACTATGAATTTTATAATTCTTCACATTCCTGTTTGAAACATAACAATTTCGATTTGGATTAATTTGTAACAGTATCCAGTCTGAACAAATAGAAAAAATGCCTTCAAAGATTGTAATAGACTCTAATATACCTATATTATATCTTGTACTTTGGATGGTTATTTTAATACATAACCTAAAACATTTTTATGAAAACATTTACTTTTACGAGCACATTGATTACCTTTTTTTTATTAAAATGAATGATAACAAGGAAAATAATAACAGATTTGAAATTCATAACAACATAATGAAGTATTTTTAATTCAGTTAAAAGTTATCTACTATATTGCGGAACTAAAAAACTTTTTAGAGGCATAATATGAAATAAACTTTTTCTACTTTTTGTATGCCTGGTAATTTAAAAAAATAAATTTTTAACAAAAATAATTTAGTTTTTTTTCTTTATAAAAAAAATTGGGGCACATATCATGAATAAATTGTAAATTCCGCTTTTATAAACTATATTTATAAGTTATTTTGACATCTTAAAAGATAAATTGATCGATGAACGAGTATCTAATCTTATATACTACAATACATTGTTAAAATAATTTAAACTTTTTTGTACTGAAGCTTTTTGTTGAGTCAAATTAGAGACGAATTTCTTTGTTAACACATAATAAGATACTGGGGCATCTTATAATATGTATAATGTCTTGTGAAACAGAAAGAGTAGCATTGTCGTATTATTCCCAATAAAATTTATATTAGTAGATGTAATTTAAATTTTAGATATAGAATAAGTCCAGGTTATGTAATGTAAAAAAAAGAAATATTTAAAAAAATACCTTTTCTCTCTCTCTCTCAATACATATCCTTCGATAAAAATAATAAGAACCATAATAAGGTATTAATAAAAAAAATAGTGAATTTCGATAAAAAATTCAAATTAGATTAAAATTTGTAAATTAATTGTATAAATAACAGTAATAAGTGTTCGGTATAGTTAAAATAAATGCGTTTACGGTATAACTAATAGCAATAACTAAAAAAATTCCCCTTTATAAAATCTTGTTCAAAATAACAGAAAAATACATTGATGAAAATACAACTTTCTCATAGAAAGTATTAAATAAAAACAAGTAATTTTAAAACATTTGGAGTGAAAAACCTTTCATGTTAAAATAGATGTGTAAAAAAAAGTCGTAGGTACATAATGATCAAAAACTAGTAGAAATTTTTATTTTTGAAAAGTAGAAAGAAAAAAACATTATACATATCAATAATATTCTTTATTCTTTTAGGTTTTTGGTAAAAAGAACGGTTGACTTAAATAGCAATAGTTACATGAAAATTTGAAAGAATTTGGGAATTGTTATCCCATAAAAATAAGAATTCGACTTTTAAAGGGACAAGATTTTAAAAAATTGTTTAAATATACTTAATTATCTTTGGCAGGTGTTTTTTTTAGAATTTTTTAATTTGTTTGTATTTAATTCCATAATTAGTGAGTTATTACATATAGGACAATAAATTAGCATGGAAAAAATACTGCTTCATGCTTACTTATATTTATTTTTATCATGAAATTTTCTTTAGAGAATTAAGATTTTCAGAAACTTAAATCTTATTTTCTTTAAAATTTATGTAAGCCGACTTTATTTTTAAAACAAATAAAGCAAAAAAAAAAAAAAAAACTCAATCCAGATTACTAAAGCAATTTATTTTGCTAAAAATGAGTATTAATTGCCCTTTTCGAGGAAAGATATTTTCTTAAGCAACATTGTTTCACAAAATATGTTCGATACAATGATTTTATCTTACTGAAGAAGGGTTATAAATAAGGGCACAAATAAAAATAAATTTTCCTCTACGACGATATACCCTGGAGTAACATACTCGGTGTAACAGTTGATATATTTATTTAAAGGGCAGTCCCTCTGTTGCGTGGGAATCTTAACCTGTGCTTTGAAGCTCTCAGACTGTTTTCTTAAATGTGAGGTGTTCAAGATAATTGGTGACTTAAAATACCTTTATGTGTTTCACATCCATTTTTAATCGTTAGTTTCAACGGAGTTGTGTGTGTTATTAGCATCTGTAGAGCATTACTCTAGAATATAATGCTCACACTTAATTCTAGAGTAATGTCCTTTTTCGAGCGTCAGGAGTATAAATGAAACAATGCATAAGATAAGAGCTTTTCTATAAATTTTTAATGATTTCAGGGTCCATTTAACAATACCCATTAGTTAAATTACTCTACCCATCTTTCATTGCTTTATGAATTATAGTAAAAAGGATACAAAATTGGATATTCATAAGAGAAAAATAATAAAGAAATGCATTTTTAGTTATAAGTCTGTTAAAAAAAAACGTTTTTTTTTTATCACAATAGTCCGTCATTTATATCAATTAAATTAGAATACATATTAGTGAATTCAGTAGTCATTGAAATAAGTGCAGTTTGTGAAAGATAACTAGATAATTAATTGTCAAAGGTTTGAAAAAGAATAGAGAGGAACTAATTCAACCCATTAACATTTATGGAAAGATAAAAATATGAAAAGAGGCTAATGAAATAAAGAAACAGAAATACATGTAAAATACTCGATCAAGGATGCTTACGCTAATGTTGGAAAAGATTGAGAGAGACAGACCATTTACTTCATTTAATGAGTAGTATAAGCTTTAATTGCCCAATTATGATTAGTTTTAAAAACATTTATTATTACTTTAATGATTTCTGAATGTAAAATTATGTGGAAAAGATGTAGTTTATGAGTTCAAAATTTCAGTGATGTATCAATAAATTGATAACGAAACAAAAAGCACATGCGTAGTTTTAATTTTCAGTATTTATGATACTTTTTTATTATTCTGAAACACGTGTTAACGACTTTCCATGAATTAAAATACATGTGTTTTTCTTATGGTTAGATGTTCTTAGTTGATCCTTAATTTTTTTTAACTAAAATTAATGTAATATTTCCTTTTTTCTCTCTTTCTTCGCTACAAATTAAAATATGAACTTCGATAAATGTAAATTTCAGCTTCAAACATTTAAAATTTATGAAGCAAACTTTAATAAAAATCAGAAAATCAGCAAATAAAAAACATTAAAGATCAATTAATAAAGTTAAATAATGATATATTGAGTTAAAAATGCCTTATGGCAAATTTTTCTTCGTATCATTCAATGAAAAATTTACTTTTTGATTAAGGCAAAGCAATTGTCAAGCAATATTCAATAAATAGATGGAATATGTTAGCTCACGGCAAAAATACATAAGAAATGAAAACTGAATACCCAGCAAGAAAAGTCATTATCTATTTATTTAAAGTTATAGTAAAATAAAGAACTATAATTACAGTAGAAAAATAAGCTTTCAAAAAGCTTTCAAAATTAAGACAACTGAATACAAAGACGCAATAATCACTGATAAAAAATTTTAGTGGAATTTTGTTTCGCGAAAAAAGAGTTATTCATTATTTGAATTGATTAGTAGTAATTATTCTAAGAAGTTATATAACTAGTGAATTTTTATTTAAGAAAATTCATATTTTAACTGGGTGAAGTATTTCTTATCTTGAAAAATAAACTCAGCTTAAAAATATTTCCAATTTATTCATGACATTACAAAGGAAATATACTTTGAAAAATGTTTTTAAATGTTTAAACGTTTTCAAATGTTGCTTTTATCTTGAAATTATTAGATAGTTTTGAACTTTACACTGTGATTTTGCACTAATAACTATCGCACGTCTGAGTTCTTTTAAATACTAAATTATATATTTCATGATAATTTGGTTTTTGCGTATTTAGGTACAAATTTCTTATCCTTGTTAAAATTCATTGCCTTGTAGTTTTTTTATTTTATTTATAAAGCAAGAATTTATAGTTTACTTTTTTAACATAGCCTAATTTTTTCCAGTGTAATATAATTTTTAGAGAAATTTTAAGAATTACAGTTGATTATTGTGACTTTTTATTTAATAATTGCGTAAAAATATAACACAGTAAAGTTCGGCGAAGTTCATTGACTCGAGTTAATAAAATATCTATAGTTGTTCTCATATACAAAAATAATTCTTAAAAAATCATGAAAACACATGTGCGCTTTCTGTCAGATGGCAGACCTAGAATTAATATCTACCATATAATTCTAATGAATTGCGAGTATAATGGCTGCCTGGTTCATTCACCATTTGTCAAAAAGAATAGTTTGGAAGTCGAATTAATGAGACAAAAAATTGATCACGTTGTGAAAGAAAGATCAACATTTCTTCATTAATCAGCTCTATTCGAATTTTTCCGATACTTGGAATGAAAATAAAACGTGATGAAAAACTGATGAAAAAAAAGTTTTCTGAAATAACGGTTTTTTGTGATATTTATGTGTTTTTGTATGTGAAAGGATGTGTGTCTGATGGGATGATAGCTGCAATTTACTGACCCTTGTTCCAGAATAGGGCCATTAAAACTGCTTTTCTGGGATCAATGTAGTTCATTACGTCTATTGGGGGACAAAACCTAACTTTGAAGAAAAAATGCTGGTGAAGCGTAAAGACAAGGAATTGTTGAGTGTCATACTTACAGATGGGATGTTGTTGCCCGCATATTGCACTTTACGTCAAATATTTATTTTGAAACTAAGTACAGGAAGTGCATTGTTGGCGGAATGAGCACATATTGATAATAGCTGTGTATAAAATTCTTATAATGAACACCCTACAGGAATTTCTAAAACATTTTATTATGGGATATGTCTACTACGAAGTTCGAAGCAAGTGTCAACACTGAAGGACCTGCTATTAACAAAACCATCCAGATTCTTTTGAGGTAAGTTTTTTCTTTTCTCCTTCAGTGCACAGATGAGGATGTCTTTGTTTGTTGTAGGCTGGTGTTGAAAAGATAGATATCATCCTTGGGCACTGGATTCCGTTGGATCAGAAGGCATTTTAATTGGATTAAATACCTGAGAACGTGATGGTCAAACGACAATTTGAATATCCTCACTGTTTAGACAGCACACATGCGATGTCATGTCTCATTATCTTAGATACAATGAAATGTATCACGGAAACCAGTATAGAAAGAAGAACATGAGGAAGCATAACTCTTTAATGTATCAGCGTTCATAGATCCAGGTGGAATCACATGGTCATTTATCATGGTGTCGGCCTACACCATTACACTACAAGGACCTATCGGCGTTTTTCATTGATATATTGGGGTCAATAAACATTTTCATGTTGAATCATTTGGAGTGTTTAATCAGATGAAAGACCTAATCTAATCTCATTTGAGAAGAGCAAATATACTCAGTTATTTTCTATCCAATTTCAATTTTTTGTCACTATTGAAAATGGGTCTGCGCTGCTTTCTTAAGGTATCCGACTACGTTCGGAACCATGATTTTGCAAAAGCATGTAAGTGGATAATATTTATGATATTTAGTGTCACTTAGATTAGAATACATGCATAAATTGTTTTATATAAGGACATTATGACAAAAAAAATTATTCAAATACAATATTTTGGCAAAAAATTAACTTAGAATAACCTTTTTTCCAAATGTTCTCCTTTTGTAAAAAATATTTCTATTGTATTAATATTTTGCCTGTATTCAGCTCAAACCTCTGTACAGAGGCTCAACTGGAGTTTTTGAAATGCATAACTCGGAAGTCGGTTTATCCATGTTTTACGAAAACAGAAGGGAGAAATTTTAAGAAAATACGCCTATAATTATTTCAAATAGTTGTAACTCTGAAATAATGTGAATTTTTCAAAAATCATAGTTGAGCCTCTGTACAGAGGTCTGAGATGTATACAGACAAAATATTAATACAATAGAAGCATTTTTTACAAAAGGAGAACATTTGGAAAAAAAGGTTATTCTAAGTTAATTTTTTGCCAAAATATTGTATTTAAATAAATTTTTTTGTCATAATGTCCTTAAAACAATTTTATACATGTATTCTATTCTAAGTGACACTAAATATCATGAAAATTATACATTTATGCGTTTTTTTAATATCATGGTTCCCGAACGTAGTCGGATACCTTAAGAGTGGGACACACAACAAATCTTAAGTCGTTAATCCTACCTGACGCATGTGTTTGAAAACAGTTTTCCGTGATAACTGAGTAATACTGTGACAACATGAAGCTCATTTGAACCTTGACTAAATGGGTTGTATTGTTCTTTCTCGCTAGCAAGATGATATACTTGTCAGCTGTGGTGATATAACTACAAAAACATAGTATGAACACGCTTGTATATTCAAAATTTCACAATATGGTTAATTTTTTTGTTCCTTTACTTTCGGATATTCAGATATATCTGCAATCAAAGCTACCTGCTCGCGCTTATAATATTCGTTCTCTTAATGGTCCTGTCACTTGAGCCATGCTCGTGCGCAAAAAGATTTACATGTATGCAATGTATTCTGGTGTATCACACAATTATCCTAATTTATAGATATTAACATGCTTGATTTTGGGAGATTAACAATGAAAATATGATCTATCCACATGCTTTCTCCACCAGTTCACTAAATTGAGACTTGGAAGTAAAACAGAAAACGAATACAATTATGAATTTATTTATGAAAATTTTTAAATAATGTCTTATTTGCATTTGGTAATTCAGCAAAAAAAAAATGATTTTACTGACAAATCGTCGGACCTATATTGTGAAGCGAAGAATAGCTTTAAAAAAGGAATTTTACAAGAACTAAATGGAGAAATTTTAAACTCTGCGAATATCAGCTCATAGAAGTTTTCTAAATTAAAATTGCCTATTTATACAAACTAAAAAAACTTAAATTTTTAAAGAAATAATAAATAAAAAAAGCAACTTTTTGCAGGACATTTCTTTATTTAATAAAAGCTGAATTAATATTATGAAATGCATTAACACTTTAAAATATCTTAACGTGTAAAAATATTTTAGTGATAATGATTAATTTTTAAATTTTAATATATTTGGTCCTTTAGTGTCAAATGCTTGCTCATCTTATACATAATATATAATTCCACCTAGGATTGATAGTTCCTTTTGAGATTATTTCATACTTCATAACAAGGCAATTGTTATAACAATGCAACTGTAATAGACTTATATTCCTCAAATTCATTTGACAATACCTAAAAATAACAACCATTGCTGGGAACAACAGAGTCCATATCTTATTATAATGTATGCTCACATTGCATTGAAATTATCACAAACTTTGTAAGCTGTAAACAGAAATTCTCCATCTGAATACTTGCTTGTTTAGAATAACAAATAGTGCATTTCTTCCAACATTTATTTTATTTGTTTAAAAAGGAATTAAGTGACAGAGAGTAATTTCAGTGAAATGAATAGGTTTGGAAGGAAAAAAAGAATCTGCGTGGGATTACATTTCAAGGCTGAACTCTATTATTATGCACCTTATATAGAATTGTTTACCCCAAAGGTACCGAACAAATGTTTTCTTGTATTCACAACGATTAACACTTATAAATAAAACAAAATCATTGAAAATACACGCTCATTTAACAGTGGAAGTAAAAATCGTAGACGCCGGTTTGTCTAGACGTCTGAAAGTTTTCTGGTAAGAAGTTTCGATGATTCTTAGCCTCGAATTAATAAACTCTTATATAAAGTGTATAAATGTGTTCATGGGATTATTTCTAAAAAGTACTCTAAAATAAGGGTTAAAGAATAAGAAAAAGAATCAGTTTTAAAAAAAATAATATTTTTCCCTTTTCATGAAACGCGCAGCAAACTAATTTTAAGCCTTAACTTGTGAATGAAATTTTAAAATTCGTACTTTACAAATAACACGAACGTTTCGCTGTTCATAAAACATGAGTAGTATGGACTAACTACAGAAATTAAATTAAACGCCTTCCTTCCACATTTGCTACAATATAAGTTGCATTCATTTAGGCCAATTAACAAGAATTTGGTGCCTTGAAACAGCTTAGCACATGCATTCGAGTCGATTTCGTGGAAAATAATTGTATTTCTAGAACTTCAACAGCTTTAAACATAGAAGTTTTCTCTATTATTAAGGCGCATAAAACGTAACGTAGAAGAAAGTATCATTTCCGAAATGTTTATGAAATGTATAAATTGTAAAGATCATTATGAAGATATCGTAACGCATAAGTACCAAAATATTTCGATTTTTTAAAATTTAAAATAAATTCCCTGACATAATCTTAGATGTAAACTGGCTGATTTACGAGAATAAAGAAAGCTTGTGAATGTGGAATAATTTCAAATAGTAAAAGTTTATGTAAAATATAAGAAAAACACTAATTCTGATATTTCATTTTTAAATATTGTCTTTAAGAAAACATATAAACCAAATAAAAATAAAAGACCAATATGAGCACTTTAAGTTAGAAATATCTACTCTTTTTTTCAAAAAGGCTATTGTCCCAATATTTAAAAATGTAACGAAATCCTAGCATTAAAAATCAAATTTAACTAGAAATAAATTATTAAATCCAATTCTTGTTCTCGTATAGTCTCAAATTACCTATTTTCTCTTCTGGATTTTATGCAATATTAGCTGTGAAAAGAATAACTGAAATGACTTTAAAAACTAAATAGAGCGTTAACAATCAAGTAAAAAAGAATTAAGATGTATTGCAAATGCACAAACAATCGTGGTGGAACAAATTATTTCTTGGCTACTATTACTAATCTAATGCTACAAGTTTTGCCAAAAAAGTCGTAAGTCGTTGCTCCATCACATCTAAAACATTTCTAATATTTCTTTCTTCACATTGAAGAAAGCCAATAAATGACTTTAACTCAATTCTAAGGCGGAAGAATTATGCTTCCAAAAGGAAAATAACATCACATTTATTCTTTTGCAATCGCAATAAAATTTCCAATCACTATAATTTGTATTTTGAATTTCTCCAATAGGAGATATTAATATCCGTTACCAAAAACATGACAAAAATGCTACCAAAGGGAGTTAAGTCCTTCTAAAATTCTTGTCAGTATATATTAATTATGTTAAGGAAAAAAAAGGAAAGAAAGAAAGGAAAATATTTTATAATTTAGAATTAAAAAAAAACAATTTTTAATCACCAGAAAACTTTAATGCAACGAAAATGAAATATTAGGCATTCAAAAGTATCTGAGGGTTTTTAATTGTGTAATAATGAAATTCATTTCTGTAATGCCCGAGCGTGATAGTTAAAAAAATTTTAACCGTTCTTCCTGAGTTTAAACTATTGCATTTTTAAATGTAACTGTCATAATTAGATAAAATTTTGCAAAGGAAAGTGGAAAACATTGACAAATTTCAAGACCTTGAATCGATAAAAATATGATTAACAGAAACTATAACACGAGATCTGATAGGATAATAACGAAATAAATAAACAATACGAATACAAAAATCTGATACAAAAGCTATTGCATAAATAGTTCAAAAAGACAAGGAGATTAAGATTCTTTATAGTAATGCATTTCATGCACCTGAATCAAAATTTATATCATACCAAAAATTGAAAACCCGAAAGAAAGGAATTTTTAAATATAAACTTTTAAACACACACACGTTTTATTGGTATTCAAGGCTTCTATAATTGTGAAAATAAATCACATCAATGTAGATTAAAATCACAAAAAACTTATGATATATATAAATATATGTACGTACACATTATATGATTAAAATTTCCGGAGAGCCCCTCGCGAAATATGAGATTCGGCAAATGTTACCGAGCACCCTGACAAATATTAAAGAATTAAGACAAGTTCCCAATGCTAGAGAAGCACATTGGAGGAAAATGAGAGTAAAGAGTCTGTTCTTTACATTTTTGTTCCGTTAGTAGTGTCTCGTTCTACTGTATACGATGTTATTACGAAATGAAAAGGTGAACGGGTTATAACTCTGCAACCACTATCTGGTAGACCCTGTCGTTTAGTACAGTGCTCTCCAACCTTTTTATCGCTGCGAACCGGTCAACGTTTGATAATTTTACCGCGGCCCGCTGAGGGTGAGACACGTTGATTTTTTATATTTTAGATTGTTTGATTTAACAGTTTTAATTTAGCTACATTTAAATATGCCTTCAGAATAAAATATGGTTACACTAAAAATGAATAAAAGAGATTTAACTTTGAATATAAAGTGATTTTCATGGAAAGTTGCGCAAATCCGAGAAAAATGCACCACTTTAAATAAAACGGCAAGTTTAATGTTCTTTAGGTGGCCCGGCACCATTTGATTTTGGGTTGGGGATCACTGGTTTAGTAGACAGAAACCACAGAACGTTGAAGATAGCTATGAAATAAATCATATGGATTCGGGCAAAAAAAACTATCCAAAATTCAAAGAAGACGTTGGATGCAACATTGTTTCAAATGAAATCTTAGTTTTTATGGCAGAACAGCTGCTTATAAACCAAATATTACTAAAACCAATGGCAAGCTTCGCTTACAGTGGTGCAAAATTCGACACCATAGGAATCTTTAGCAAGGATATTTCTTGTTTTGGAACGATGACTCAAAACACACTATTTGACTATTTAGCAGCCTGATGGTAGTAATTACAGGTAAAAGCTTTGGAACCGATTGTATTGTACCGCAAGTGAAATTTGGAGTGGAAAGCCTAATGGTTTGGGGATGTGTTTCGTGGTTTGGCCTACAAACTGTAGTTCCTGTGCAAAGCCTTCCCAAGAAAGAAGCATATTTTGACATTTTTGACAATTTCGTGCTGCACAAATTGTAGTAACAGCTTACCGAGAATCAAATACTGTTTCAACAGAGCCATGCTCTAGTGCATATCGATCAGTCTACGTAAACGTGGTTCGGTGACAGAGCTATTCAGTAATTGGGCTGTGTGCCCTGTTCAAAGCCAAACTTGAATCTCAGAGAAAATCCATGGGATGAATTAGGAAATCATCTGCGAGTTGAACCATAACACCTCAATTGGTAACAAAGCTGACTAGAAGCTCTTTTGTAAAAGTTCCAGTTACAACATTAAAAAATTTACGGATAGTCTTCCCCACATAATTTCCGCTGTTATTGTAGCAAAAGGTTAGACAACATCATACTAATTTCGGACTTGTATGCGAGAAAAGGTCTCCGGATACTTTTGATATTAATATACACTCATTGACATAAGAAAGTTACTCACCAAGAATGATTTATCAGAATAAAAAACAAAATTCTACATACGTAAGTACCATGTCGCTGTAAGTAAGGGATTACAAAATTAAAGCAGAATGATAATTTACTGTATAAAAAAAATCACAATTTAACGGAGGTATTAATACCCTTTTGGGTTACCTCTAACATGAATGCATGACATAATACGGTCGGGAATTAAGGCATACAAGTCTTGTTTGATGTCTTGCGGTATCTCGTTTCACGGTTACTGTAAACGCGCCTCTAATTCAACCAAACTCGTTGAGTGTCCAATTTCCTGTTCTAAATTAGCTCAGATATGCTGGATCTGTAACAAATCTGGGAATCGAGCAGGCTGGGGAAGGGTGGAAATATGGTGAACGCAGTCCTGTAAAACCATTGCTTTGTGTGTGGGCAAATATTGTCCCGGTGAAAAATGGCTCCTGGGAGCCCTACCATTAGTTGCAACACAAGTAGCTGAAAACATGACATGTACCATTGATCTGTCATGGTGTCGTGGATCAATAATAGGGGTGACCATGTATTATATGTGATGGCACTATACTATCACAGAACTTGGGAGAGAGGTGTACTCCTCTACAGCGAACTCAGAATTGAGACTTTCACCACAGGGCCTCTACACATGTACACGATTGTCATTCCTACCCCCAATGGAATCTGGATTCGTCGCTGAAGACGACCTGATTCCATTCGTTTCTCATCTAATCTCTGTTTCTCATCTAGCTCCACTCCATACGGAGGTGGAGTTGAGTGGGTGTCAATGGCAGTACACGCAATGGGCGATACGATAGCAACTATCCTTCAGACAGACATCTTACAATGGTGCGGACTGACTCAGAGGCAGTTAGTGAAGGTGCTGCCTATGTATGAATAGTGGACAATGAGAGAGTTGGAGCTATGCGTGCGTGTCGTGAGATGTGACAGTCTTTTCGACAATTGGTTTCTCGAGTGCGTCTTGAGCTTTGTCGCCGTGTAACAGACCTCTTTCTTGTCCACCGATTCCAATCTTTCTTCACAGTAAAATCATAACAGCCCAGGTGGTGTGTAACTCACCGAGCTGACACACAGTTTTCCGTGATCTCAATCATTCTTTCTCCCCCCTCGAACTCTGGCAGCTGCTCATATTGTCTCCGATGGTGGCGTAGTGGTATAGCTAATTAAAAAGCATCTTTATGCAACAGATTTAATACACACAAACAAGCTCTGCTTGCATGTTTCCTAATTCATGGGGAACAAAGTTTAGAGCCCTGTTGTAGCATTACGCAATGAGCAATAAAACACACTGCATTTCTAATAATTTACATATCTGCCTAACACGTATCTTCATGTAAAGTTTCGTAACAATCCCACTCTTACTTCTTGGTGAGTACATTTTTTATGACAATGAGTGTAGATATCTATTCCATCAACTCAACTTTTTTAGATATAGAAAACAAATTAAGATATTAATATAAAAATAATGAATAAAAAATTGAATTCAGATAGTCTCGTTGAGATTAACAATTCAACTGATTGGATTTAAATAATTTATTATTGAAAATTCATGTCTGAAGTAAAGTCATGCTATAATATGTTAACTTAAAAATTTACTTCAATCTTATGTTGAAAAGAATCAAATTTTCTAGTGTACGAGGATCATTTCAAAAGTTATGAACACAATTGCTTTTTTATCCACATATTTGGTTGGTTGCCAATATTTCTTTACAAGTCTTCAGTGTAGTCTCCCTTTATCACAATGATAGAGTCCCACTTGCCTTAGAAGCTTTTCAGTTCCATGTAATATGCTATCTTTGTTCATCTGCTAAATGGTTCGTGAAACAGAGGTAAAAAACTCGGCCACAAATGCAAAACAGCATCTTCACATAGGTTCTTTTAATTTTCGGAATTTAGAGCGCATGAGGTATCAAAGCAGCTGTCCCGTTGCTACATGGGCAATGGGAAGCCAAGCATTGTCAAGGAAAATGAACTGCCCAGCTTCGAGCAACTGAGATTAGATTTTACGCGAACTTTCCTGTAAAGTTTTTGAAGGAGGTCCACATCAGTATATTTTTGTGATATTTTGTGCCCACATGGAAATATTTCTATAATTATTACATCACCACAGTGATTGTGAACAAAAATCATCATTTGGTTTACCTTCTTCAAAGCTCAATGGAATTTTTTGACTGAAGGAGAAGAGGGAAATCACAAACGAGAAACTGTACGATGGAGAATTTTGCCACTGTTGACTCACCTCCTACTTCACGCAGAGAATTATAAATTTCGTTCGGATTTTTGCCACTCAAAGTTTCAATTCTAATGTATGATCTTTAGCACTGACATTACCCAAGATCCATTTCTAGATTATCTTTAAAAATAATCGAAACAAGCAGTAACTGAAAAAAGACACTTGCTGCTTCCTCGAAGTTCGAATTGAAGTTGTTGAAGAGATACGTTGTGACACACATGACCCTGTCAGGTTCTAATAATCTATCGTCTATTTTAGAGTGGATGTAATAATTTCTTCACTTATTCAGGAGTGAAACATTTATATTGAATTCAATAAGAAGGGGGATCAAGTGTACTGAAAAAATTAAAATTAAATTGTGAAAAAGCTATTAAAAATCAACCCAATGTAGTACTTTAGAGACCAGTAAAGTGGGTGGGGTAAGATCTAATCAATCTGGATGCTTTGAAGAAGAAATTTTGTCGAAAAAGATCAGTAAAGTATGGTTGTTGAGAGGAAGACTTGTGATTGGCTGATGGATATT
Organism: Trichonephila inaurata madagascariensis; assembly: GCA_019973955.1. Lineage (NCBI taxonomy): Eukaryota > Metazoa > Arthropoda > Arachnida > Araneae > Nephilidae > Trichonephila > Trichonephila inaurata. The sequence goes on from BMAV01023577.1 coordinate 198,677, forward strand.
ATCCATAAAAATGCTATTCAAGTTTTTGGAAGTGGAATAACCAATTATATCATAGAGAGCAAATTAAAAGAAGCCGTTTTGTTAACCTAAGAGAAAAAGTTCTTTGAAAATTGGAAGGATTAAATTATAAAATATATATATATATATATATAATAAGAACTTTTATGTAAATCAGGATCGCACACGAGTGTACGAGGATGTATAATACATTACAAGGCCCATGGAAACTGATATTTGAGATATATCTTGATATCGTTGTTATGGAAAAATTTTAATACATTTTTTCGAATTTTTTGTCTAATAGGAATTATGCTCTCTGCTTTGTAAGCACAATTTCCAGTGGCGTAATGGAAAATATTAGGGCTCCCCTGCAAAATCAGATTTTCGCCCCAAGCCGGATCATACAAAAGATTGCAAAACCATATGTACTTGCCATCAGTCAATTCTGAACCCCCCACGATTCAAGGATTGCAGGGGTGTACGTTACGCCAAAGACAATTTCTCATAAACTAGTGAGTACTTCATTTGTTTTTAAATGATACTTTGAGAACTTTCATGTATAGTTTTAATCAGTTCTTTGCTATATATCCCCAAACAGGGGAAACATCATCCAGGACAGATTTTAGGATCAGTGTGTAAATAATAAGCGTATATTAACTTCTACTTAAATTAGACTTCCTTGAAATTAAGGGGAGAAATTTATGCTCTGTATCATTACACCTTTTTCTAATATGTGTAATATGTTGCTTGAAAGAAAGGTAAGGATTTTATCCCTAATAACAACAGGGTATTTGGTGTGGTGAGAAAAGGGAATTCAATTGTTCGAATTACAGCCATAACTTTCCTTTTCGATACCTCTAACACGTTGTAGTAGCTCAGCCATGTGCATTACTTTTGAAATGATCCACGCGCGTATTACAGTACTTAAAATTATCTAACACGTGTTTCAGGTCATTTGAGCCAAAAATACCTCAGTGATTCAATCTCTCATTTAGTCTCATTAGGAAGCAAAGTTTAAAGCAATTAATTTCCTTGCATTTTTTGTAAATTTCATGAAAGAAACGATATAATCACGCAATACGAAATACTCGTACAGTAGAGTTCCGAAAACTCTGCACTCGATAGAGTGGGGGTCCGAATAACTTAGCCACACCCCTGCAGGTTGAAAAGCTTAGTATTCGTGGGGAAAAACTATTTGGGGACACATAGGGTATGTCTCAGTTTAAGGAAAAGTCTTAGAAATGTATTCACTCTTCTTCATCACGATGAAAAGGAGTTAGTTGAAAATAAAAATATAGTAATATTAAATAGTATAATATATAGTAAAATAGTATAAAATATAGTAAATTACTATATACAATGTGTATTCATTAGTTTTCATTTTCATCTAGTAAATGATCTATGCCATCATAAAATACGAGCTTTTCTTTTGTTTAAAAGAATTTGGGCAGTTTATTTTCTGTTGTATTCTCAAGCAAATAATACATACAAGTGCAGAACAATATTTTCTGAGGAAACTCTCGTTCTTTTTTAATCCTATTCTCGATAATTTAGCATTTTTACAAATTCAGCCTCCTTTCGGTCCACATTAGGTTGAGTTTTAGGAATTCTACTGTATCTTTCTCGCGGAACTGATATGAGATAAAAATAAACCTTATTTCTTCGTAATTGAATAATAAAACAACTTCCTTTTAACAAGCTCATTTATAAATGTGGGTAAGAAAATCAACTGTTTCTATCATTTCCTCAACCATTTTGATTGTAAAGGTTGTATTTCTAATTAAATTACAAAATTATAATGTTTCATTCTAAACAAACTATTACTAGAATTAAATTTTGAGAAGAATAAATTATTGATTAGATAGCGAAAAATCTACTCAACGTAGTTTTAAATAACCATTTTAATGCAAAAAGTTGATGCAATAATTAAAATTTAAAGGAAATACTTTTTTTAAAAATAATATGCGATAAAAGTATTAAATATTTTAAATCTTTAAAACAATTATGATTACTTTAATTGTATACATTTTCTCTTCGTAAAGTTTCTGTACAATATTTAATGCTGTCAATTACTGTAATCTAGTAATTGTAATAGTGATTGTGATTTCCAGATCATATAACAATTTCCGTTACTTATTTTTCAGGATTCAGGGCAACAATGTACAAGTTCCTTCGGAAAGTAAAAACAATTGAGTTAAGGCTTTAGAGTTAACTTTAAAATTACTCTAAAAAGTTATATCCAATAAAAATCACAATTTTGTCTCTCTTTATGTGAAAATATAATTCTGTGCTTAATACATATCTAAAGTTATATGTATTATTACGTCAGTTACTCTATACTACGTATTTATTTTACATATATTAGAAAAATTTAATCAGGCTTATAACGTAACTATGATCTAAAAAATAGAGACACTAAACTGATTGCATTCTTAACAAAACTAGGTGGTTTTAAAGGGTTAAGTCACTGTTATTTTCAGTAAATACTTGAAACAAAATCAAACAATGACTCCCGCAAATGAAAAGTATGCCACCCAGAAGAGTATAAGCCTAAAGAACAAATAATGAATAAGGAGAGAAATATTTTAGAAACTATAAACTATTTTTTGCTCAACAACACTAATATTAATTGTCTAGCAAATTGTTTTCATAATTAGCATTGCTTAAACTATTGATATGAGCTAATCTAGAAAAAGACTGCACTATAACTGTACTATAACTGCCTAACTGTACTATATAACCCTATAACCCTAGACCCTACTTACTACTATACTTACATGTAACTTCTGTTCAGTCTGCATGCTGCTGGACTTGGCTCGTACGGAGGTTCTTGCTGTTGTGACTCGCACATGGAATGGCAGCAACTGGCTCTGGCAGCTGCGTGTCTCAATTCCTTGTGAAGGACTAATATCAGAGTAGGATTCACGAAGGTATGGGCAAATGCAACATGCAAGGACATCTCGTAGGGTGTTGATGGGCCGTTGATTCCTGGTTGAATCAGAATGACAATAAAGAGTGGTCCCCAGAATATTACATATGCAACCAGCAGTACAACGAACATCTTTACTCTACGTATGCCTTCTTTCTCAAGTCTGTCTATGTAACTTTGAATGTGCTGGGATTCGCAAAGTTCTCTTTCAGATCTAACGGATATCATAGTAGTGACCAGGCCAGCAATTCGCAAAGCTTCCAAATTGGACTTGGTCAAATCTCGGTACAGCTTGCGCAAGTGGATTCCTGTCAAAATGACGCACATCAGATTGACGGTCACCCATAGAACATTGAGGACATAGTGGCGAACCGGAGCATAGACCATCGGGCAAGCATCAATTTGAGCTACTCCTTCTCGGGCTGAAGAAAGTGCTCCACTCAGAAATGTAGGACCCAAGTTAATGGTGAAGCTGGCAAACCAAATAATGAATAGTCCGAAGATGATGCATTGAGGACTGTCGAGAACCACGTGATTGTTTTCAGAGTTCATGGCATAGCCATTTTCCGAATCTGTTTGTTCTGGAAGTAAAGGGGCATCATTTATGACTGAAGTAAGTATGTTAACGGTGGATACTGTGACTAATAGCAAGAATGCTGTCTCAACTATTGAGCACCGTGGCATGCGCTGGCATAGAAATACGCTGATGCCTAATGGTATGAGAAGACTTGCCCGTAAGCAGTCGACCAATCCTTGATGAAATAGCAGTCCTTGAGACCATCTGAAAATAAAAATGGAATTTTCAATAAATTAAGCTAGTAATTCAAAATAATTTTCATAAAAATAATATTAATCATATGCTTCAGTTCATACTAATTCAAGGAAATAAAATCCGACATAATTTGTAAGTGTTTTTTATTTGCTTTATCAGTTTTACTTCTTCCAGTCAAACTGTATTCATTTCCAGAAGTTTTTATGCACTTAATTAGTGTGCACTAACTTTCTTCAATACATTTCCGAGGAGTTGAATTTGATGTTGTGGATTGTACTAATTAATAAATAGTTTTTGCATCGTATTAACGTTAATTCAAAATGTATTGATATAAACTTCCATTAATACCTAACTAAGATAATTTCAGTTGCAACTCACGTATTTTGGTTTTTGTTACATAATTCTTTTTACTTCAAATTTAAGATTTATTTTTGTCTTATCTCTCAAGTTGATAATGTATGGAATCATAATTAGCTAAATGAAAATGACTATTTTAAAATATCTAAGTAATTCTATTACCAGCCGGAAATGTTCTTTTAATCTTAGCCATTCTGAATCATGTAAGCTCATAGATCAGTATCTGCTCCAATATTTGATCCTATTGCTTTTCCATGACAATTTTTATTAAGTCGATATTTCTTGAATTTTATTATGGGAAGCTAGTCACTTGATTAAAAAAATATTTAAGTATGTTTCTATAACTTCAAATATTTTAAATTGACATTCTGAATTATTTTTTAACTTTTTTTTAGAATTAAATACCTTAAGAGTCAATATAAAAGAAAGTAAAATTACACAGTAAAGAGAGAAAGAAGAAAAAAAGTAACGACGTCGCAAGGTAAAGTTAAGTACTCTTATACAATTGCTCTGGCAAACCCATAATTTTTTCTCTTCAGTAAAATAGGCTTGAGTGTTTCTCCAACCGAAGAATAAAATACCACTTGGTTGGTTCATAAATAAAGTTTATGATGTGAAATTTGCAGTGTTTTCAACTAATGCTACTCTTTTGTACGTAGCTCGAAAATCTTCAATCAAATAAAATAACACACACTTAACTGCTGCAATGAGGAGAAAGAACGTTAGGAGCTATCACATGATGGATAATGGTAACAGATATTTTTATTGCAGGATTTTAAATATCTATCAGACATAAATAATTTTAGTCTGGTTAATGAGTTACAATACCTCAAATTTATATATTTTACCCAACTTACACTTAATGTAAACTTAGTGTATAATTATGTTCCCTTCCTTACGTTTCTTGAATGTTTTTATAATTTATATGTTACTGTTAAAGCGTGAAATCCGTTATTTCATAGAATAACTTAGTATTTCATGAAATAACTAGATTGATCAGTTAAAGTATATAAATTATTGAATTATACGATTTAACTATAGAATAACGAATACTTGACCGTTAAAGTATAAAATACGACACTCGAAAGTTCTTTGAGCCGGTTTTAGCTGCTTTGGGAAGTATTTTTCAGACTAGGCGGAATAAAACAATTGTACACTAGATATCAGTTCAGTATATGCCAGCAAGAATTAATTTCCATAGCAGAAGTTCCAAAAGTTTCAAGACACAACGCTTCAATCTGTTGCAACAGCTCAAAGTTGCGTTACTGGAAAAGGATTTAAAAAGTGCTATAGTAAAAAAAAAGTGTGTTATACTAAACTGTGTGCTTGTTTCAAAAATAATAAGTAGTTCAATCCAAAGTGTCATCACAGCAATCCTTCCTCTAATAAAAAATGAAAAATAAATTAAAAGTATCTCATAAATTTTTAATTAATATTCTCTTAAATTTTTGTTTTAAAAAGTTAACACAATGTTTTTATGAAACAATAGTTTTTTTTCTCAGCATGTATTTTTATTGATAATATTTAAATATAATATATTTTTGCAACATATTCTTCTTTCCCCTTTTGTGTTTAACTAATAGCAATGATGAGCAATGTATTAAATTATGTCATCTCTGCCTTTCCTTATTATATTTATCAATTATACATTTGTAAAAGGGATAAAATGTATTTTTCGAGAGATTTTAGCTGTTTATGATCAATTAATTTATAAAACATCTTTGAAATTGTTTATTTTCCCCTTTAACGATCAATCCTTAGTTATTTCATGGAATACCTAGTTATTTCATAGAATAACTAAATAAAGTATGAAATTGTTTTTTCATCTATTATATACTTTAACTGACTTGTCTAGTTATTCTATGAAATAACTGAATTATACACTTTTACGGTAACATATATTGTGACGGCTCACGCGTCCTTTCTCTAACATAACCTCTGTGTTCTTTGACGGCCACGATTAATGGCAAATCTTTTCCAACCCAAATCCAAGAAGTGAAACGAAGGATAGAGGCAAATAAGATAACCTTTAAAAGGACAGAAATTTTAGTAAGCGCGATGGCAATTTAGAGAAAGTTCAGTTCAGAAAGGATAGAAGTGTAAATTGACGGCCTACCTAAGAATCACGAAAATCTCACCATTCATTCAAGGTACATATCATTGTACGCGAGCTTAGATGAATATCTGAAGTGGATTGGACGTTGCTTAGAATTCAAGGTAGGAAGCTTATATTCTGAATGCGAATATATTATTAAGATTGTGAGAGTAGGCGGATATAATATAATTATATAGATAAGTGATCCAATTGCGCGATCTGTGTTAACTACGGCTACGTGTTTTGGTTTATTCTCACTTAATATAAGTTTGTTCGATATATAAGTAATTTTAGTTAAACTCTTAATAAAAGTCATATTAAGAATTCTAAAATGTCTCATCATTTCGAGAATCCCACATCTCTAACTTATGCTGAAACCTCACGATATGGTCGACGAAGATCGACCATATCACAATATAATCAATTGCCATACAAACTTTTTATATAATTTCTGTGGTTTCTGCTTTTTTATTGCGAATTTCATTTATAATTAGAAAATTAATAAATAATATTATTCGATAATAGCATTGCCTTTCTTAATTCACCCGCTTAATTTAAATTGGAATATGTGATGAAATATTTGCTTAAAAATACACAATTTTTAAATTCTCTAAAAACTATTACGTATAAAGCAAAAGCTTCTTTTTTATTATGTAAATATAAAACGTTTGAATTTATTTTAGAGTTACTTTTTTCCAAGATTAAATTAAGTTAATGCTTTTGAAAAACTTCGTAAATCTAATTGTCAGAAACATTGTTTTAAAAATTTTAACGAGTTATCGATCATTTTTTGATCCTATGAATTAGACATTTTTACTAAACACTTTTCACACACAAAACTTCATAAATATGGTACGTAATAGAACAAGATAGAGTTGGGGAAAAAATTACATTAAGTATCAAAATATTTATTCGTTCGATCGACATGATTTAAATGAAATAAAAAAAAAATGCCACGTAATTTGTTAAGTACAGGGTGATTCATATAGAAGTATACACTTTCCAGATGCTGTAAAACATTTTTAGTTAAAGACAGGCACCACTTCAGCAAACAGTAAGAGATAGATATACTTTTTAAATCTATGTCTAGCCTCTGACAAAAGTAACTTAAACAATAGTGGCCGTGTCATGTGACTAATCAGTCAAAATGGCGGTATCTACAGTGAAAGAGGCTTATTGTGTTCTTGAATTTAGCAAAATGGAATCCACAGCTGCTGTGCAACAGCATTTTTGATTACCAATTGAAAAAGAACCTCCACTTTTCTTAGGTTCGGGGCCATAGTGGAAATCTCGGCAATGATAGAGCGGACCAGTTGGCCAAAGAGGAAACTTGCCAAGATATGAACCTCTCTATGCCTGTGCCATTGTCCCACTGGAAGCAATTAGCTTGGGAAAGAACTGTTTCTGCCAGAAACTCAAGATTCTTGGCCTCAACTAAAGCTTTGGGGACTAAAAAGTTTTTTCCGACCATTTATCATCAGCTAAAATGTAAGAAATTTGTTATTGATTTTAAGTTATCACAGATTCTAACAGAACATGGAATGTTTAAGAGCTGTTTATATAGGTTTAATTTAATTGGTAATGATATTTGTTCTTGTGGTTTGAAACCACGGAACATGTCCTGTCGGATGCTGAAACCACCACGGAACATGTCTTGTTGTATTGTAACCTATATTTTTGTAATAAAGAAAATTTTAAAAAGGAGTTGAAACTTTTAGGTATTTCCTGGCCACCTGTTTTGTTTTTGTTGGTCAATTGTACTGAAAGCCTTAATGTCCTAAGAAAATGTTTTTACTGTATAGATTTTTAAAGTTTTATAGAGAGAGGTACCTCCTTTTCTTTATATTTGTGTATTTCCTCCCTTCCTTTTATTTTATATTTGTCTAAGAGACAAATATAAAATAACTATGTATAATGTATTTTTAATTTTGTTTTAAATTTTATAATGATGTTACCACTTACATCTGTAAGCCTCATGCTATGCAGTGTGGAGCATGAGAAGTTTTGCAATTAAATTCATTTAAAAAAAACAAATAGAAAAGCTGTCTAACAATGGTATGAAAAATTTAAACCTACGGACAGTTTGAGAAAAGTAAAAATGTTGAACGAAGCTGAAACAGCGTATCACAGCCGATGTCAATGGAGTTGATACCTTAACATACGTGTGGATGGAAAGGGATCGATGTATGTCATGTGACTAAGGGTTTACCCATAAAACATCTGTGACTGTATCTAACAAAACTTAAAAATAGTTCCATACAATTCTGTTATAGGTTACATTTAATATCTGCATCAAAAGTAGTATATAGTGCATCAAAACTGTATACTTCGTTATGAATCAACTTGTATTAAAAATAAAAGTATTTCCAATCTGTGGTGAAATATCAAGTTCATTAAATTATTATATTTACGTAATTTTTTTACGGCTAACATATTAATTTAAGTAAAATACACAAAATAGTGAAAAGATCAAATTATAGGTTCTATTACAACGTTTATTTCTGACAACGTTACAAACGAAAAGTTTAACTCTGCATATTTCTTCTTCAAAATATGCATTTATTCCGAAATATATTTAAGTTGAAAAGGCCATTTTTAGCAAAGTAATTTTAAGTGTAGCTTAATCTATATCAGAAGAGAATTCACGCATTTTTTTGTAAGAAATTTAAAAGAGCAAGATCCAAACTTTATCTATCTATCTATACATACATACATATTTCGGATGTCACATTAGCTATTCTTATGCCAGAATGGATTCAGGCATAAAATAATAATAATGATAATAATAACAACTTAAAATTTTAATATTATCTATTTTCTATAATCTATCTATTCCGAATATCCTATTTCAAAAAGCGTTTCTTTTCATTTCTCATTGAAGGATTAAAACGTATATTTTGATACATTTATTAGTTATTCTTTGTTTAAAGGATAATACCATGATATTTTGACAGATTTATTGGTGATTCCTAGTAAAATAATATCTTAGTAGCTTTGTAAATAGCGTATTTCTCTTCATCTGAACACGCGATGATATTTTTTTTGGATTGCATTTTCCTCTGTTTTTTCTTGTATTTAAATATAGAAAATGAATAATTCGCTGTCTTGTTTTTTGAAACTTGACAATAAAAGATGTATATTTTATGTTAAAATAACAGTTGGTATGATGAATATTCCGACATTTAACTGCCTCGATTACAAATCATGAAATGAATTCATCGTTATATTACATATGTATATATGTAATTATATCATATATTATCAAGGAGGATAGACTCGGATTTCTATCACTTAATACTTTTTAGATGATTTCTTTTCAAAAATTAAAACGTAAAGCTGCTTATGCCTCATGAAAATTGAATGAGTTATAAAAAATAGAACAGAAGACAATCCGAAATCGTTCCGAGGTACTTTTTGTTCTTTGAGATATTTTATTTGGATTATTTACTAATAACAAATGCACTTCTCGTTCTCTAACGAAGTAGCAACATTAAAGTGTTGTTTTAAGTGTTTAGTAATAAAACTAATTAAAAAATAGTAAATTTATTATTCATAATATTAAAGTAATTTAAATCCACTTTACAAAATTATAATGTGTTTCATTCATTTGTTATATACTTTCGGTAGATAATATGCATCTTGTTAATTTAAGTTTAATCTGTGTCTAGATACTATAGCGAGAAAATATAATAAACGTAAATTTAATTAAAACATTAGCAACCAGAGACTGGTAAGGAAGACCAGCCTCTATTTTATTACTCTAGAGACAACGTGACGCCCATTATGGCAGCTATTTATTCTGTCTTCTCTATAACGGTTATCTATTCCATAGAAGCAAATAATACGTGATACGTTTAGTCTACATAAATTAATGTGTGTGCAGTCCATTGTCTGGTTCTTTGTTTTTACCTTTAATGAAATTTATTTCTAAGCAGAATTTGACATGTTTGCGGTTCTCGGGTATTTTTATAAAAGTTGGAGAAATGAGTAAATTAAAGAAAAGAACAGAAAGTAAAAGAGAGATGAAAAGGAAAAAAAAGAAGAAAGAATTATATTCGCTAGAAGAGAAGCTAGATTTGTGTACACAAATTAAAGAACATAGAAACGTGAAAAATGCTTCCACTACCAGAATCTCATTTCCCCCTTTTTTCATTTCCTATCAAATTCATGAATTTACGCAGTCAATATATATATATATTTAAACATATAAAAATTAACCACAATTCTATAAAGAAACAAAAATGTGAAATAATAAGAATCTTAGAATACGAAGACCCATTTCAAAATATCAATGGGGAATATAGAAAAATAAAATACCAACTTTTATAAAACAAATTAAAAATTCATAGGATAAAAATTTATAAATTAGCCAAGTGTAACCTCGGACTTAGGACCGATAAGTGAGGTTAAACTAGTTAAATGGCGCCAGTCTTCCCCACCAATTGAAACTTGGTAAGACAATCTGGAAATATCCAAATTGTCAAAAGTTTAATAAGTTAAGACTTAAAAAATTAAGCTATTCGTCATCGCATTCTGAAACATAGTATAAATATTAAAATTCCAAAACAACTAAGAGTACAATATAACTGAACCACTAAACATCAACGATAATGCACCCATCTTTAAAATGGATACACAATATATATATATATATATACATATATATATATAAAGAGAGGGAGAGAAAGAGATAGAGAGGATAATTATATATATATATATATATATATATATATATATATATATATATACAGAATTATGTTTTACAGAATTCTGTATTGATTGTGAAGAAAGGTCGAGATTTAATTTATTGTCGATTACATATTGTGTAATATAAAATATATATAGTTATTTTTTACCCTTTACGTCTTTTTCATGTAGAAATAAACTTATTTCATTTTAATTTACTTATGTTCATATTTCAGAAGCTAAAAAGTTTAATATAAGAAAAGAGATGCAGCTTCAAAATTTAAATACCACGCGTAGAAGAAAACTTTCTTATTTCTTGAAAAAAAAAAAAGATTGCTGAAGCAAAAACACTTCTAATTTCCAAATATAATGTTTAAAATAAAACGCTGTAATGTTTAAATGAAACAAGCATCTAAATCATTAATTCTTTAGAATCTTTTAGTAAATCATTTATTTTTATCGTAGGCGAATCCATTTTTTGAATCTCTCAAGAAACTTGGTAAAACATAATGCATGCTTGCTTAAAAATACATAAGCCAACTTTAATGTCCAACGACCAATGAACCTTCTTCAAAAACAAGGCGGTCTAAGAAAAAAGAATAAAATTCATCTAAATCAATCACTTTTGATGATTGATGTTTGTTTTCGCTAGAAGTAAAATGTGTGTTTTCAACAAGTTTATGGAATCGATGGTGGGAAATGGGATCGAAAGTAATTCTTCTTTGTCATGTGCTTCTATTTGCTCAAACAATGGAAAATTGTGTATACGCTCTTTCAAATACGAAATGTGTATAATTTTCCTTATTTCTTAAGATTTACATAAGGCTTACAAAAGACAAACAGATTCTTCTTCTCAGATAAAGCTGTAATTTGAAAGATAATATTGTAAGGAAAAGCATAAATAATTGAAATCTAGTTTATTAATTGCTACAAAATATGAAGGAAAGAATATTAAAAATGTTAAAATTGTCGCCTATTGATCTTCTTTGAAAGTTTTATTCATCTGAAGTGTTAAAAAAGCCTACTTTTCAAAAATAATTTAATAAATTGTGTAAAAGTATATTTATTTATGCTGTTTAAAAAGTAAACAAATATTTATTTTCACTTTTCGGTTATAATGCATTTATGTTACTTCATTATACGACATTATTCTTCATTGCATTCATAAATCCAGTCAGTAATGCTTAGACATGTTAATAATTGACGAACCTCACGTTCAGAGAGTGCAGTTAAGTACACATGTTGGTATGATCAACATCTTTTTATTGTCTATTCCCACACTCGAAAAAGTACCATGGGACAAATTTGGTCTCAGCTCAATCTCAAAAGATTTGGAAGAAAAAATATGTACCGTTAAGTTTCTTTTATGTTTATTGTAAAAGTCAGCCATATATATCTACTTTGGTATAATTATTGGTATTCTTGGAAAGATGTAGCTAAAATTTTCTATTCAAATCTGAAATTTGTAGATGTTTTGAATCTGTATTAATTTACCTATATAATTTTGACAAAATGATCCTCCCAATACAGAGTTTCTCTGTGTTAGAATATTGAAACAAAATCAAAATAAACAAGCACAAAATGATAAATATATGATGTTGAATTCGTGAAAAATACAATTATAGCATACACTTTAAAAAAATAAAATCAGCGTAACTTAATAATGCTTAGAAGTCGATACCACGAAGTAATAACTTGTGAAAAAAGAACTATCTCACGACATGTACCATACAAATAAAATTGAATTATAAATTTTGCATAAATAAATTTGTGCTTTACATTTCCATTATGTTTCTTGATATTTTACTTCACTCGAAAGAGATAAGTACATTAAATCTTCCCTGCGGTGACTTTTCAGTTCTCTTTTCGCTTCTCATTCGAGTTATAATGTATGTTTGAATTGAGCAGAGAGCATTCTGTCGACTCTGAACAAAGCAAACAAAGCGTTTTGCTTTAAATAGTTCGAGCTTTACTTAATTCATTTTGCGTCTTTCTCGTCCTCTGTTCTATATTTCGAGATATTTTAACTAAATTAAGAGAAGCATTTAAGGTGACTTAATCTTGATTGCATTAACATTCGAAGGAAAAAAATATGTTCATGATTATTTGAGCAAGACTAAGTGAATGGAAAAGCAACACATGAAATCAAATTTGGAGGAGAAATTTTTTTGTATGTTTTCGTAAATGTTTAATGCACTTAGGCATTTACTTGCTTTATGCTCAGTTAATTTATGCCTCAATTAAGTTTTATGAAAGAATTATTGGTAAATGCTTTTCCTTAATTAAGAACTGCTTATTTATATGGTACTTTGAAGGTAAAAGGAATTTAAGATAAAAAAAGTTGTGTGATTTTTCTTTTTTACTAAATTAATATGATTATAAAGAACATAAATATAGCTTAGAAAATAAATGTTTAGTAATTTTTTATTAGTTACAAAATAGGTTATCATTTTTACAAATGAATTATGCCGAAAAACAAGTAAAAATGTCAAGTAGAAAGGAACAAGGCGATGTTACCCAATACAAGATTTATTTTGTCGTAGTATCTTACACGGGCAGCACCACACCTGAAGACCTATCCAGCTCTGCAGTGCTTTTTAATCCACCTAGTGGAGAGTTCTAGAATGACCACCAGGGGAAGATTAACAAAAATTAAATTTACACAATTAGCAAATGTCCGTAATAACAAATAATGAAAGTCATGATTAAAGTTAACAAACAAGGATCTGGGAGGCTCGAACCCGAGCCGCCTGCATGGTAGAGCAGTGCTCTAACCATTCGGCCGCTCAGAGCTTATCAGTTTGTGACAATATTACTAATTACAATGATCTCGTTTCTTATTATTTATTTCACATACAAATGGTCGACTGATATACAAAGTGGATTTAAAAAAATCTGCTATTGTTTTCGTCTTTCGAGTCTAACTCTATATTATTTAAAAGAGTTTACTAGAATTAAACTTGTTACAACGCTTAATTTTAAAATTTATTTCAATAACATGCTCTATCAGTATGTAAAATTAAATTTTACAGCATTTGATGATAGGAAAAGGGAGGTTATTATATGTATTTTGTAATAAATAAAGTAATGTTGTAAATAATAATTAAAGCTTTTCCAAGACAAAGCAATCAAATATATATAAATGAAAAATTGTTTAAATGAATAATAAATAATTTTCCTCTCTGTTTCTATGTGTATTTCAAATCCTAAGCATTTGGGATGTTAGCATTCAAATTCTATTTCTCAATAGAAAACAACAGCAAGTTGTTTTTTATTGATGTGTTCCAGTGTCCTTTTAATTAAATAAACCAAGACAAAATTTGCATTAAAAAATATTTTTCTAAAAGAATGTGATAAACGTGAGAAACATAGTTAAATAAACTGAATTTATTGATTAGGCGCTTAAGATAAGCCCAAGATCATGAAATGTCATGAAATAACTACGTACACTATCCAAAAATATTCTAGAAGACAAATTTATTTTTATTTTTGTACTTAGACTTAACTGCTAAAAACATCATTGATTAAAATTCCACAAAAATAGTGTATGTCAAACTGATAATAAGTTAGTCATCCAAAATTACTTAAAAAATCCTCTTCTACTTGTAAGATATTCTTCAACTATTGCAAATTTTAAAGATAGACGAGCAATATTTCCTTATGACGGCTTAAATATAAACTAAATTAATTAAAGTAATATGCTAAAAAAAGCAATTTAAATTAAAAGTTCCTTAATAGAAGCAATTTACTTCTGCTACAGAATGCATAGATTTTAAAAGATATTCTTAGAAATATGCTAACTACGCATGTTATAAAAACTGAGGAATACAATATTTCGTAATTGAATACAACCTGTCATATTTGGAATCGATTACAGCTGCAAATGGGCACAATAGCCGTTCTAATGCTGGTAAATGATACCTTATGAAAGCGAATGAATCTTAGGAAGAAACTAACGATCAATTCAATGCACTCATTGAAAGTTTAGTCCAATTTACGATGTTGTCTTCATGAATAGATAGGATTTGAAAAGGTATTTAGGATATTCGAATCTCTTCTTTTCAATTTAGCGATGCTTGTAACCTGAATACTGATAAAGCGATGTATTGGTGGATAAGCAATTTTTTGATTTTCTTGAACTTTTTGAAGTAGTTTTTACACTTCATTCTTGTATAAAAGAAAAAAAAAGTACGGTTGAGCTGACAATACCTTTAATAAATTTAGTTGCTTTCGGGAGTATAAGTTTAAATAAATATAAAAATATGGCTATTTTTTTTATTTGTGAAAGTACAAATTTATAATTATTCAATATTTCAAATATTTTTATTGCAATTATCTTTGAGAGCAATATAAAGTAATTTCTGAAAATTCTCCAAAGGAACTTAGTTTAGAAACTTACTCAACATTTAAAGCTTAAATTTCAGTTTCTTAAGTTCATGAATCAGTTCCAGTAAAGAACTTATAATTTTTTTTCTGGTTTCTGGAGTACAGTAAAAATATTTACTACTACTAATATCTTTTTATAATAATAATAATAATAATAATAATAATGATATACATTTTTAGAATAACAATAATAATAAGCCGCCCATTCGGTATAGTAATTAGTGAAGTTGACCCCGCGGTGCATAGGGTCTGGATTCGAATCCCGGAGAAGGCATGGATGTTTGTAAATGTATAATGACCTTCGCGGCAAGGGGATACTCTGAAAAGCCATAGAGCTGCAGGTCCTAGCGAGAGATTTATGGAATGGGAAGAGAGATCACCCCTAAAGTATTCCCCCTCTAAATTGGGGGGAAAACGAGCAAAATCGTACCGTCACCTGCATGGAGCTCAAAGCTAAGGCTAACGACAGACGTAAAAATCGATCCCTTAGCCGCTATGAATTTCGTGGACCTTGATCTGTGATGTTACTGTCGAACAGGTGGATAAGCAACAATAACAATAATAATATTGATACAAGTTTATAATAATAATAATGACACATTTTTAGAATAATATTGATACATATTTATAATAATAATATTAATGATACATTTTTAGAAAAACTATATAATAATGATACATATTTATAATAATAATAATGATGATGCAGTTTTAGAAAAACTATATAATAATGATACATTTTATAGTAATACTACTTTTTAAGAAGTTTACATTTTTTGACAGTAATGATATGTGTATATATATATATATATAAATGAAGACTTAAGTCATTCATGTTTTCCTTTTCTCAAGATTAAGAAAAATTAATGAAAAATACTGCACAAAAAATAAGACATAGAAAAATAGAGAAATCATCAAGAATCACTTCCTATTTCAAAATTTAAGAATTAAAGTAATAGGTGGCGTAAAATAGTGAAATAGTTGAGCATAATTTCTAAAATGCAACATGAAGCAGTTTTTGAATGTTTATAGGTTTATGGAAATAAATATTCCCTGCACATTATGTAGAATAAAACTTCAATAATAATACGATTTTATAAGTATAATATTGTGTGTAAATGTGTAGCCCCAAGTAATAATCCTAATATGATAACCTAGTAAGTAGTAACCATTATGTATAATTAAAATACTATTTGTTCATCCGACATTAATTATATTGACTAAGCATCAAGGATTAAAACAAATTAAGATTTTGACATATAAGTTGCTTTATTTATACTAATAAAAGAAAGTAATGTTAATAAAATGAAATAAATCAGCAACTATCTACACACATTCACTTGAAAGCCTTTTTCCTAGACCAATACACATAAAATATTTGATTAATTTTCCTTCAACTAAGCTGAACAAAATACTTTATTAAAGTTTACGAAGCAGCAATTATATACGTAATCCCTCTCTTAATCTATAGTGTTAAATTCAATGGAAACATGAAGGCTTACGAAACATTTCCTGTCTCACCTCTTCAACATAGGATCATGGTAGTGAGATTAAATTAATTTGATTTATCTCTCTCATCTATCCTTTTCCATGTCCAATCAATTAATATAACTTGAGTTGATTCGAATGCTAGAAAATTACGCCTTTCTAATTTTGAAGCATTTCTCTTTATGGACTTCCATTAAATAAAAGGTATAATTTATTTGAAAAAGTAGAAGGTAAAATGACACAATTCAAACAACGGAATATACTTATCGATTGATCATTTTAGCAAAGAGGCGACTTGTTTATCCTTACCACAGTCCTGATTAAGATTTTAAGATGAAGTGTGTATGGTCTCTAATAATTAGCTGTCAAATAGCTTACCCAAACTGCTCTCTACGATCGATATCATCGCTTAAGGAAAATAGTATGAGACACGAAATAGTGTCTGGTACATGATAATGTAAAGAACGCTAATATATGATTAACTTCTGTTTTTGAGATGACACCTTCAATTTATCTTTCTTTTGAATGTTCCGAGTGATTGCATTTGTAATGTGCAGTTTGAAAAGATACGAATTACAATGCATCGGAAATTGCAATTACTTATTTTGATTCAGGTAAATTGGCTTAGTGTTGATCGTTAAAGTTAAAATTACTATTTTTATTGAGGATGTCTTGCCATTTTTATTGACGATGCATCTGATAAATTTACACTATTATCCTATATAACGATTTCTTGTGTTTTTGTCCTTTGCCCCAGATAGTTGGTATATGAATATTAAAGTCATATAAATATTCTTTCATTTATTTTAAGTAGTTTTTGAAATGTTTTCAGCATAGTTTTTCCTGTTTTTATTATTAACTTTTGATAGGAAATTGGAAGGAAGTGTTTTTCATACTAAACTAGAACGAATTTTTAACTTTTAACCATTGTTACAAAATTAAATCTTAAAAAATAATCGAGTAATTTATTTTTGAATTTCGTGATTGAACCTTTAAAGTTCCTCTCCTGATGTTCGAATGAACTTACTGATAGGTAACCAGTATGTGAAACACGAGCCTCACTTGGTATAAAATAAAACACGATCTTAACACATGTATCTGAAAAATAATTAATTTTAGCACACGCATGAGTTTTAAACCTTTTATAATGGATTAAATTGCAGTCATAACTGAAAAAATCCACACACGCACAAACCCAAACCCAAACACAATATTTTGTAGACTATTCTCCACATTCTTCTTGACTGTTTGCAGGAAATCCAGCTGAATTTTTAATACTTCTTTTACATTATAAACCTTTACAACAGTATTAATTCTGAGTTGAGAGTTAAGGTATCCGACTAAGTTCGGAACCGTGATTTTAAAAAAGCGCATAAATGGATAATTTTCATGATAGTTAGTGTCACAAATACATTTATAAAACTGTTTTAATGACATTTTGAAAAAAAAAATTATTTAAATACAATATTTTGACAAAAAAGAATAACCTTTTTTCAAAATATTCTCCTTTTATAAAAAATGCTTCTAAAATAATAATATTTTGTGTGTGTGTGTGTGCTCTCTTATATAAAATAAAAACTTCTCCAGAGAGTCTAAACTATTTTTTTGGAAAAATTCACATTATTTTCAGAGTTACAACCAATTGAAATAATTATCGGCATTTTTTTCTTAAAATTGCTCCCCCCTGTTGTGGTAAATAATCATGGATAAACCCACTTCTAAGTTATATATTTCAAAAATTCTAGTTGAGTCTCTGTAGAGAGGTCTGAGCTATATACAATCAAAAATACTATTATAATAGAAGCATTTTTCACAAAAGGAGAACATTTTGAAAAAAAATTATTCTAAGTTAATTTCTTGCCAAAGTATTGCATTTAAATATATTTTTTTTTGTCAAAATGTCCTTAAAACAATTTTATACATGTATTCTAATCTAAGTGACACTAAATATCATGAAAATTATCCATTTATGCGCTTTTGCAAAATCACGGTTCCGTACGTAGTCGGATACCTTAATGAATTAAGAAAAGGAAAAAAAATGAATATTATGAATGATAGTTCACAAACTTAGATGAAACATTAAGTATACATTTATTATTTTGAATAGGATTCTATAGTTTATTTAGCTTTTATTGTATATTTATCAGAGGTGTAGAGATTAAGTCAAATTTTTTGAGTTTTACGAATGCTAACTCCAGTTCATCCCACAATATTACTTATATATATAATCATTCCCCCACATCTCATTATTTTTATAGTATTGAAACACTTCAAATATGCTATTTTTCCCGCAGGAACACTGTCCTAGTGGGAAAATTGAGTTTTACAACAAAATTCATTTCCCTGCATAAACTTGAAAAATAAGATTTTTACAACCATAGAAGAAGTGATCTGGATTACCAAATTGGGGATTTTATCGCCCTTAGCGTTAAATTTGACAAAAAACTGTCAAGGAATCATCGAGAAGGGCTTAGGATCGATTCTTCTAGAAATTACCATGAGACTATATAAAGAACCTTTGACACAAAGGTTAGAGGAGTTCAGTTCAGATAAGAGTAGTATCGGGATAAGAATCTGTTCGCGCATTGACTGCGATAAGAGAGGGAGAGAAACATTATCTGTCTGAGTTTCTGTTATTGAATCTGTTTAAGATTACTGATTCTGGAACGTTGTGAAACTTATTTATAACGAGTGAGTTTTGCACTATTGTAAATAATCTGTTATAATATTTCTTTGTGTATATACGATGATTTGTCTTAGTGTAGTCCTCAGCTCATTCTTGTCCTTTAATAAATCAGTTATTATTTAAATAATTGTAGTAATCAGCTGCTTTATTCCCCGTGCAAATTAGCAAATATGTACAAGTTAGTGATAAAAAATGTAATAACAGTTTTATTACAAAACTTGTTGACTGCAATTAAAATGAACTGCAACAGCAAAATTTCTTGACTGCAATTTACTCGATCAGTATACGTATTAAATCTCTGATCTTGAATAGCAGTTAAGGAAACTACATTAGAAATAAATTTAGCAACAGAAATATGAAATTTAAACCGAACTAATTCTATTAAATGTAGGATTACTTTTCAGATAAGTTAGATGTTCTTTTAGGCTGTGGAATGCTATCAAACATCTATAAGTTAAATTTGACTGAAATACTCAAAATTTTTTTAACTTTTTGCTTATTACATTCTAAAGAAATGGCTAGAGTTAATGGCAAATATCAAGCCTCCTTATTCCTTCCTTATTATATGTGACTACCTATATAAAACAAGAATGTTTTAAACTTCACAAGTAGAATACATTTCAAAAATTAAATATTTCTTGAATAACAAAAATACGAGCTAAATTTTTTGCAAATATACCATTAAAGTGAGGCTAAATTAACGTATCATAAATACAGAGTTGGTAAAAATGTTTCAAATATGGTTTTAAATTTCTTTTACTGAATTATATATACTAAGCCAAAGAAGAAAAGTTGTAAAGGGATAAAGCAAGAAGTATCTAAATAGTATTACACCTACATAAGTATCAGCCTAAGTGATCCCTTTTATGTTTGAAAAACGTATCAATTGTATAGTGCTAGTGAATGATATTTGAAGAAAAAAATCATGTCATTGAGAGATCATGTTTTTCTTTTTAAAACACACGAATCTCCTCTTGTAAAGATGTTTATTACTGAAAAGAACTAATAGTAATTAGAATATGTCATCCAAAACAAAATAAAAATCATTTGTTCGCAGTTCAATTCTAATAAAATATCGAAGATGATTAATATCCACTAAAAGAAATCGGAACTACGAATTCAAGAATTTTATATTTGCTTGTGAGATGGTTCATTTTTCCATTCTTACTATTAATTCACACAATCTCCCTATATATATATTGTTCACACACAAATTTTCAATCGTTAATAAAGTACTTTTTATTCATCCACTAGACGTTAATCAAAAGAGTGTGTGTTCGAATTCTACATCGGATTGCCTAATTTTTGAGAATCTGCTTTTTTTTTACTATACTATTTCATCGGAATAATTACATTTAATTAATGAATAAATAGTAACAAACAAAAATAATAGTCCAACCCCCTATATAGAAAGAAAAATGAAAAATTGCGAGGAAAATCGCTTTTTATTTTACCACTTAATATTGCGATTATGTCACATGCATATACACATATTTATATTAATTATAACTATTTAATAAAAAAGTAACTAAAATAAAATTTTTCTTTGTTGACCTAAGTAGGAATTGACTTTATATTACTTGTTACGGCTTAACACATACATGCGAAAGTAAATCACAGAAATAAACGTTAATAAATCTTGTAAGATTGAGGAAGAACTGAACTTTCTTGTAGTTTGAAACACCTAGACGCAAACCTGTTGGGAGTTCGCTTTTGAGTGAAAGAACGTCTCTCAGCATGAAACTCAATCGATGCGGAGACTGCTCCTCACGTCTCACACGAAGCATCTCACCCAGGATGACTATTCATTAGGAGGAAGTTTGGGCTCCAATGAAGAGATTTGAACTCTCTATAGCACAAATTATAATGGTCTTAGTTCGGCCAAAATGTTTTCACAAGGAAGTAGTAACTCACATCACCCCATTAACTATAGTTCTATCTTTGAATACTTTAATTTGTTACAAGTGGATTGAAATTTCCGTGAAAAATATACTTGTCAAACAACATCAAACAAAAGTTTTACATTTTTGTATATGAGTTAAATTTTGTTTGTTAGACTTCTATTAAGACAGAATCGGATTTTTTTTTATTACAAACGATTGATTCTTTTGAATAAGTTAAAACAATATGATAACAATATGAATATACTTTTTATTAGCTTTAAATATATTTCTATAAAAATCTTGGGAAGGATAATTTTCCAACAAGTATTTTTATTACTTATCAATATCGATATCAATATAAGATTTTAATAAAGTTTGTTAAAAACTTATTAATGCATAATAGTTATTTATTTCATCATAATATAGCTATCCATTTTTGTCCGATGACTCTTTCTTTATATTTTCTTAATAGTTCCATGTTCCACGTTCTTGGTATATTTTTAATAGCGTAGTTTATATTTGTTTTGTTATTTATTAGTTATCAATTTTCATTTTATAACACACACACACACACATACGCAAACGCAAACACACAGCCCTCAATGGTTTGAAAAAGTACGAACAGGAAAAAGTTTCTAAGATATATGAAACATTCTTCACAGCATACAGAGTGTTCTGACAAAAAGCAATTATTAAGGGGTTGTGACCCACACCGATAAAATAAAAATACATTGTATAACATTTAAAATTCAAATAAAATTCTTCCATTTGCTCAATCTATTAAGTATAGTGTTTAGTTATATAAAATAAAAAAAATATGCCTTTCAAACATTTGAAATAAGAAAATTGACCTGTTAAGGTGTTAATCGAAAAGGATTTTAATTTAAATAAAATTTCAAAAAGGTATAAGATTAAAAGAAATTTTTTTAAATAAAATACTTTCTTTAAAAAAATAGAAGGTGAGAGACTTACATGAAACATTAAATAACAAAATCATAAACATTTTCAGATATTTTACCTAGATGTAACACATTATTTTCTCTGTTCCTTAAGACAAGTTTATCCTTTCAATAAGTTCTCTAATATTTAATTGCGCGTCTGACTTTGAAATACCCTTCGTTTAATTGTTATAATTCTTGTGAATAGTAGACTAATTAATTTTTATTATAAGTAAGTTTCCTCATATTATTATGGTGGATATAAGCACCCTTAACATTATTTACAATGTTCAAATACGCACAGCAACAAATATATTAAAACATTAAAGCAAGGTGAATAAATAATTTCTTTTTTCTACCCCAAAACTACTACTTCTTTATAATTAGCAGTTAAAATTTTATGAGATGGAATTGAATTATTTTAAATATTTACCTTTGAGGAAAATAACCGTTAATTTAGTACATTAAATCCGTTTTTAAGGATATTTAAAATGCATTTTATGAGGCACCACAACAGCAACTCTTCAAAATAATTAAATGTTAAATTTAAAAGAAGTACATCGATTACAATACAGAAGATCACCTGATTAAACTGCAAAGAACATATTTTTTGTCTAATGCTCTTATAGATCATTTTAAAAAAAGCCTCAAAAGCAATTATTACATAAAAAACTAAAGAAAAAGTCCTTTGCTCATCACTTTCGAAAATATAATTTAATAAAACTTAGATTTAAATTTAGGGGATTAACTTTTCATTCTGAAAGGAATGTCGATATAAATTAATGTACTTTCTTTCAATTGTTTATTCGTTTAAAAAGCTCTTTAATTCTTTGTATGTGTGCAGAACATTAAAAAAAAACACTTTAAGAGTTGCATTGTACCTAATCAGTACTTATTATTCTCTCTCTCTCTCTCCCATCTTCCACTTATTTATGGTCAAGTCTCAATGTTTCTGAGCCCACTGTAGAGCTAGCTGGCAATGTAACTTGGTCAACAGAGGTCCACGAGGGGGACGTCTGCTGTGCAGTTACATATCCAACAGTATCCGCTGAGTTGTGTGTTCCGAAATACTTGTATTTGTACTTGCATCGTATTGGTCTGTGAACTGACCCACTGTCTGGCATTGATTTTGCTTTACTAAGTGGAACAATTTCAGATATACACTGGTGTGCAAAACTTAAGCAACAGGTGGGTTTATTGCCATAACTTCACGAAAAATCATCTGAGAGACATGAAATTCTGAAATGAGGGAGAGTATTATGTACGTAAAGGATGACGAAAGCATCGGCGCTGAAAAAGGAATACAACGCATACGGTATGGAATCAAACAAAAACAAGCTTTATTGAACGCATAGTATCGTGACTCATGATTGTCTATCCAACAGGAAGAACAACAAGCAGAT
>BMAV01023577.1:222699-250304 GCA_019973955.1 Trichonephila inaurata madagascariensis
TTAAGTTTTGCACACCAGTGTAATTTATGATACGTAGACGTCCAACAGCTAGGTATCAACTTCTGGCTTCCCCATTGTTTATCCACTTTTCGAAAATACTAAAGCAGCAGAATACAAACCCCCTATCAGTCATGTGGTTTCGGAGATACTAGTTCTGAGTCTACGAGTCTTCACAAACTGTCATCTTTCAAATTCGCTTAGACTTCTCTTAGACCCCTCATTTCCGAAAGTAAGTGCAAAAATGATACTTTACCTTCTCCAGCAGCAGTTAAAAATCATTCTCAAAACCTCAGATGCGTGCGCAAACTTAATCATTTGCATATCCGTCTCACCATTATCGCTCCTTAAATTTGTATGGATCAATGTGAATTATTTCTTGGTGTTACTATTTCACTTTCGAGGAACGTTGTAACGTTGAGTGAAAAAAAATGTCTCCGAGAAAGTTGAAGGAACAGCCTGAAGTCTTCATCCAAAGAAAGCCATGTTATGTGCCTTGAAAGCGATTCTATATTATGAGCTCTTACAAAACAACGAGTCCATAAATTTAGAGAAGTTTGTTCCGAATTAGACGAATTAAAGACAGTCGTTGAGAGATTATTGATGGTCGGAATTCACAAGTTGTATGAAAGATGGAGAAAGTTTGTTGAACAGAATGAAACATATATGATATAATAAATGTATAATAAAATTTAAATGTTTTCATTTCAATTTTCCTAAAACATAAACATTAACTTTACAACAAACGTGACAACACAGTATTAAAAGTTAAGTAGAATGTCCTGAGTAAACTCACTTGAAAATATTAGTACATCATTCAAGTTTACCTAAGTAGGAGCTTCATTTAAAGGTAAGTAGTATTACAGACATACACATATGAATGAATGTATGTATTGCTAGGATGTAGTTATGGTAACCAATCCAGTCGTATTGTTACTTTTAATACTTTGTTCAAGTCGAATAAAATAACTATAACTACTACCATATCAGTGGTTATCAGTGTACCTAAACGATGAAAAATCACATAGGAATGCAAGGGGCGGAAACGCTTTCCTGTCGTGGCAGTGACGAATAAGAGTAGAAAATATGTTTATTATCCGTAAAACAGCAAAAAAGTAAGAAAAAAAATATTAAAGGAAAATAGAGGTGCACGTTGCTAGTATGCAGGATCGACCAGACGGCCGTAAGGGAAATCCCGACATGACTAGCAATATCCTGCATATTCGTATTAGATTTGTTCTGTACCAGATACAGAACAGTCTCCTCATTTTTCGGCGTTCTTATTCTTCGTTCACGTTCCTGTGTGTCTACGATGAAGGATCTACTATCGGACATCTCTCGTGCAAGCGTTCAGAGAAGGAATGGCTAGGAGTTCGCCACCTGGGGTAATGTTGGGCGTACAACCACTGTGAGGCACCTCCATTGCCATTGCCTCCATTAAGCTGCCCCCGTATGTAGCAGATGCATATCAGCGAGCTCAGCATTCGTGGAACATTCCATCGTACTGCCTATTTGTCGGCAGACGAAATGATGCTTCATAGCGAGTGCGGCAGCAAAAACCGTGGGTGCCCATGCATCGTCATCTGGCTTTGGTTTTCTTAACGCCATCTATTGTGTACACCAACCAAAGACTTCCCAGTATTTTTGCTGCACTAAGAATAACAAACATGGTTTTCTCCTCTTACTCTTCTCTAGTCTTTCTTGTGTTTTGTGTCGTTACTATCACGCCAGGAAAGCGTTTCCCAACATTCGATCCTATTTGATTTCCTATCAAACAGGTGTATTCGATCTGTCCTGAAAGTATGTAACCGTGTGCTGTATCTTTTACTTTCATTTGACATAGTGAAAATTGAAACTTGTAATAATTATTTCTATTTAAATACTGTAAGCATTCTTTCTCCAAAAACAATTAATTTTTATCTTATAACCCACTGCTTCTCAAACTTTCAATATTTGCAACCCAATATTCAATTATAATTTTCATCGCGCTCCCCTTCCCTTCTTTACAGTAACAATGGATTGTGAATTCAGTAATACTATACTTTGTCGTTAAAACTACAATACGACTTTCATCTCCTAAGTGCCACCGGCGTATATAAACGTCTCACTCACCCAAAGTTTTAATTGCCCCGGAAGTATATATACGTCTTTCAGAAGTATGATCTCTTCTGTGAACTGCTATCCATAAAATTATTCTGAAGGCTTTGGAATGCAATAAAAGGGCTTTGATAGTGTTTGTGAAGGATTTTCTTATTGCAGAGGATTTGCTTATTTTTTTATTCCTTTTCTTAACCCCCTCCTCTCCCAATCATCACATACGCTACCTACGTGGAAAATGGTGCCTGGCATTGGGGAGTAAATCACGTAACTTTTAATCGGCTGTTAAGGAATTAATTTTATAAACCGTACAAATTATCAAGATAAGAGTTAATTTTTTCTATATAATTTTATATATGACAAGAACATGGGGTTTCAGGTAATTATTAAATTTGTTCTTATAGTATTGTTAAATTAATTAGGAAATGCATTGTGCAGCATTGATACATTTTTAAGTTTGTTATATCATTGTAAACGTGTATTTTATTTTGTCAGAATGTATTTTGTTTTGTTAACTTTCAGTGTATTAATAATTTTTTAAAATAATCTTTTGCTTACGACTTTTCTATATGCTCGCGCTCCTCACACCCCACCAGGGGAGGGTGCCCAACAGTTTGAGAGAGAAACACAGTTATTACCTTATCTGATTTAGTTTTCTATCTTATGAATTTTAGCTCTTGTTCATCTGCAGTTGTTATATTTCGACATTTACCTCTCTTCATTCCTTGAATTTAGATTTTCGAATACAACACAGTTAAAAGCAACTAGATATCAAAGAATGAAGCAAAACTGAAAATGATGTTTAGCCTAGAGGCAGTTTTCAGAATACGCTGATATGAAAATTCAATTAGAATGGTAAATAGGTGAAGCAATGAAATCATTATCTCGCAGCTAAGCTTGAAGAGTGAGAAATTTCTCAAATGATTTAAAACTCTTCCAGTTTGTGGAGGATTCTGAAGAATGTGAATGACATTCAATTGCAAATACCGAAATTCTTAGTAACATTTCATTAGTGCCCAGTTTTGAACTCTTGGTTGTTTAGGTTATTCGCTGGAATTAAATCATTTTTACGAGATGAAGACGCATTGAAGAATATTTCCTCCATTTGGGAAAAGCTTCGGCTCTAGGGCTAGCTATGTAATTAAATTCATCTTCTTCCTTGTAAAGACAAAGCTTATTTGTTACGAATTATTTTGGTCATGGAAAATTTATCAAGAGGTTATACCATGTGAAAAGGTGTAGAGGTTATTCAGGTAATTCACTGGAATTAAATTATTTTGATGAGATGAAGACGCATAGAAGAATATTTCCGCCATTTTGGAAAATTTTAGGTTCCACGGCTGCTTTCTGTTTAAATAAACATATATCCTTCCTTTTTAAGACATAGTTACAAATTACTTTGACAGTAGTGAAAATTTATCAAAAGGTCATACCATGTGAAAAAGTATAGAGGTTATTCGCTGGAATTAAATCATTTTTACGAGATGATGACAAATCGAAGAATATTTCTGCCATTTTGAAAAATTTTCGATTCCACGGCTTTCTGCGTAAATAAACATATCTCCTTCCTTTTGAAGACATAGCTTACTTGTTACAAATTACTTCGTAGTCAAGGAAAATTTATCAAAATGCTGTGCCATGTGAAAAAGTATTGAAAATTAAATCGCATTTTACAGTAATATTTCTTAAGCTCAACATATCACTACATGAGGAAATATACACTCTTTTGCTAATTTTACTTCTTTATATTAGTCAATGAGAAGAATATTTTACTAATAAATAAATTGTTTAGTTCTGACTTTATTATCGGCCGTGGTAGCCGGGTGATACTGGTCTCGAATTCGTGGCCGATGTATGAAGAGTTAGAGCCCTGGTTCCACTGAAGACCCGCAGTTTTGAGGGGTTGATGCATGTTAAAAATGTCAAGGCTCTAATTCACCACGGTGGAGTAGTGTAGAAGTTAGAAGAGTTGTTTTCTCAAATGTCGCCTTCGTCACTTGACCGTAGCTCAAAATTACAAGGTCCTTCGCCAGTATTCCTGCTTTTTAAGGGCAACGTTAATAATCATTCCCTTCTTCACTGACTTTATTATCATCTCTAATAAAAGAAATAAGAAAAGAAAAAAATTCTCCTTACTAAACATCTGCTAAAAGTTGTTTCAAATGTTCTTCCATGTTTTCTCATCGCAGTTTTTTTTTATATTTTAAATATTTTTACATTTCACTTTTTTCAACATCTTTACTAAATAAAAGCAGTAAATCGGGAATATAACGGTTCATTTTTTTCACATTTCCTTTTCTATACAAGAAAGCGATTTCCTGAGAGTCAATGAAAATAAAACAGTGCCATTTTGCCATCTGACTTAAGTGAATATAAAACACTTCTTCAGGTAGTGTATCAGAAAAATACGACAAGCATAGCTTATATGGATTGAGAATAAAAAGAAGTTCCTCCCAGTCTTTCTCTTTTTCAAATTGTTTTGCGTCGCAGAAACCGGATTTATGAATACTAGGGTTTGAATGAATCAATCGAAACAAAACTGAGAAGCAGACGGCGATTTTATATTCTTATATAGTGAAAAACTGGTGTTCTTTTTTCTTTTCGTCCTAAATCTTTCTTTAGTTTCGAAATAATATATCCCGTTTCTTAACCTTTATATTATTATGAGTTACTTTTTTATTTATCCTGTTTTTAGTGGATATTTTAGCAATGAGTAATATTTACTCAAAATGAACATAAACGCTTAAAAAAATTTCGAATTACACTATGTCATTTTGTAAACAAGGATTTATTTTAATTTCATACTAAATTCCAACTTAAATTTAATGTCTAATGAACTTTTATAGATATTCTTAAGTATATATATACATATAGATATATACCGTAATTATTCGAATTCAAGCCACCATCGATTCTAAGCCTCAACCCAAATTCTTGACACGTTTTGTGAAAAAATAAAAACTCCCCCACCCACCACATATATATATATATACAGTCGAACCTCCATATAACGAACCTCTATATTGCGAATTTTTCTAAAATGCGAATTTTTTCCTGGAATCAAGAACATTTCATGATATTTTCGTAAAATAATCTCCCAATAGCGAAGCAAATTTTCTATATAACGAACTATTTTCTTGAGGTTCAATTTTTTTCTCCCTATGTTTCAAGTATTTCTCGACATTTTAAGTTATTCTCTCTTTTAACACATTTTATAGTGGTCATGAAGGGAGTTTTGGTGCATTGCAAAAAGATGTGAGGCATATATATATATATAATGAAACAAAGCATTTTTTCAATAAAAAATAAATAAACTCAAACAAAATTAACAGATTTTATTAGTAATTAAATTTAAAGTCGCATTTGGTAATATATGTTTAGAATCTTTAGTTATAAAATAATGTATGTTTAAAATTACTTGTATGATTTAAATTAGAAAATGTCCTTAAAATTCATTAATTTTAATTTAAAATTATTTTCTTAATGTTGAAAATACAGTATATTCCTCAAAATGCTTTTACTTGCATTCCTTGTAGTTTTTCTTTCTTTCTTTTTTTGATGGGTAAGGTATATAAAATACATTAATATTAATTTACAAAAAGATGTAAATGATTACCTTTTTTAATGTATAGTGTTTATGAATTTAAAATTTGTTTTGTGTGGTTTATATAAAGCATAATAAAAGATGAACCTCTATGTAACGAATTTTCCATACAACGAACTGTTTTTCGGATTTAGCGACTTAATTAAATAGAGGTATATATATGATATATATATATATATATATGATGTTGTCTCAAACTCCCAACCAAGTGATTCACAACCAAAAAGGCGACAGCAGCGCCTAAGTTTGAAGGGAACTGATTCAATTCAATATAAAAATGGACACGTAGAAGAAATCACCAGAGAGGCAGATAGATTGTACAAATTGATATAGATGTTATTGATAGATGATATAAGTGTTATTTGTCTAGTGTTTGTGCCGTATTAATTGTGTAAAGTCCAGTGTATTATTATGTGCGCTGTAGGAATTAAAAATCTATAGAAGTTAACAAGATTTCTTTTGGACTTTGTTTTATTCAAGACGTGGCAGCCCTCCATTGACAAGGTAAGCCCTTTCACCTCGATCTTTTTTTCATTTTTAAACAAAAGTAAAAGATGTATATATGAGTGATTAAGTTACACTTTTGTAAAACTATACAGCTTTTCTAAATCTATCTACTTTCAGAGAATTCAATAATAAAACAATTATTTTAACGTAAATTGAATAACCTTTGGTTATACAAACCGAAGTATAAATAATATTAAAAGACGAGTATATTGAATAGTTAACAAAAGCATAAATAATCTAGCATGCAATTATCTAACTGATATTATAAAAAAGAAGTAAAATTTTTACAGAGGACTAATAGCAATGCTTCTGCATTTATTTTTTATATTTACTTTGTTTACTACAATTTTAGGAATGCTAGTTTAGAGTAATTCCCTTCAAATTAATGAATCTTAATAGTCTGGACTGTGACACTTTTTCGTTTTCTTTTGTGAAGCAGAGGTACTGGGGTATTTTAATCAAAGGCATTCCTTGATGTCAACTTGATTTACTCTTTGTTCACCCTCTCCTCATGAGAAGAGAAGGTCATCTGTAAAGAAGCATCTTCAACTAATTCCAGCAGCTGCTGACCTCGTTTTGTGGAAAGACATGTCTCTTCACATGATTTTATGCCCAACAATTCGCTTTCGAGCATTAATGTTAGAGAATAAAAGAGAAAGGAACGAAAAGGTCCTATTATTTTCCCTTATAAATGGACAAAGAAATTAATTGTACCGAATTCTAAATTAAATACGGCATGAACATTTGCTTTTTTCCCAGTAATTTTGGGGGGAAAAGAGGCATTTAACTCTTTTGAAAATAGCCATGTTCTAAATACCATGCATATTTCAAACTTTTAAAACTGGGAACAATAATTGAAGCTATTCTCGTCACAGTTATTGTTATTTTTCTGTATAAAATCATTTGAATACGTTTAAGAAGACTGTTCCCAACATGTGTTGCTGATATAATGCTTTTGATTCCTAATTTCCGCTTTTATTTTATAACGCCAAATTGTTATTATTATGCCTATTGAAACACCCACGCGTGTTGTTTTCTCTGCAGCGATTCTCTTCATGTGGAAAATTGAGTATTACAGATGAAATTCGCTTCCCAGCCTGAACTTGGAAAAATAAGATTACAGTACCTCCAGAAGTTATGGTCAGGGTTATCAGATTAGTGACTTTATCACCCTTGGAGACAAGTTTGGCGGAAATATGATATCGCCAAGAAACCATCGAGGAATCTCTAGGATGGACCCTTCTGGAAAATTCTATGAGGCTATATAAGGAACCATTGAGACAACGGAGACAGTTGAGATCAGAGTCTAGTCTTGTATTTTGGCTGCTATAAGAGAGATAGACTGTCTGAGTTCCTGCAATGGAACAGTTCTAAAGAACTTTTCTGGAGCATTGTAAAGTTTGTTATTAACGTGTGAGTTTTCCACAGCTGTAAATAATCTGTTACAATATTTCTTTGCGTATAGACGTCGATTTGTTTTCGTGTGGTCGTTTGTTTGTGTGTGTGTGTACTCGTCCATTAACAAATTTGTTACTATTCTAATAATTGAAGTCGACAGCTATTTTTCTCCCATGAAAACTTTCGTAATGAAAAAAAAAAATATTATCTTACATTATGAATTTTATTATTCATTTTTTAAGTTATTCTACTTTTATATAAAAGATGTATATTTGAAAAAATATACATCTTTAGACCTACATAAAGTCCATTCTGGTAAGATGGATATACGATAGGTGTGGAACGAGAAGCCTTGGAAACCGCATGAAGCTTCCATGTGTGATTTGTGCAACCTTCATAGAAGCAAATTCATGTATTAATTGAAATTCCTTTATTTAGATGGATACAATTTGATCATTTATAGAACTAAATGAAGAATGATGTAAATGTAAGTTTCTGCGGTAATTGGTAGTCGTAACCACACACACACACAATTGCATATTTCAAATGATAGAACACTACTTGGTGCAAAATGGTAATACTACCGGGAATGTTACGTGATTGCTAAGCAAAAACTATTTTCTTACTAGTAATACACGCAAAAAGACGATTTGTCTTATTGTGTATCTAACTTGTACCGTGATAGTAGTTATGCAATTCTTATTGTTATATTTATCCTGTAATTTTATTAAAGCTTGTTGTTATTGTATTTCTAACAATATACACTTTCTTAATATATTTTAAAAAATTTTACCAATTATGTCAAACTGCAAGAAAAGATTTTAAAAAAAAAGAAAATAGAATATTTAACGTAGAATGGGAGTTAGATTTTTTTTTCATTGATTTAACAGAGATTCGAAACAGTTATTTCTATTTCCCTTTGTATCAATACTTACAGTTTTGGAAACAGTTTTTTGAACTTGCTTTATAACTAATAAATAAAGCGAAAATTTGATTTGGGTTGATTAAAAACTTATCTTGAAATTATTTAAATTGAATATAAATTTTTCATCAGTATATGAGATGAAGTAATCAAAATATTTACTGTGACTCGATGATTCTCTATAATTTACTGATATTCCCTTTTGTTGCATATTTGCACATTTTATTCGTTATTGTATAAAACTTTGTAAAATTTTCATGTACAATGTCTTTCTAATCATCAAAGTATTCAGTTTTCCTTTTCAGGAAAGCCTCTATATGATCAGAAAAGCTTCATGCCATTGCTTACGATTGAGAATCAGCTTTGATACAATTGATACGTTATTACAGGGATTCCCAAAGTGGTCTATATCGACTGTCAGGGGTCTATGATGAGCTAAAATGGGTCCAAGTCTGCACAAAAATAATTTGGAGGTCGGTAAGATGTAAATGAGGGGGGAGTCTAAGATAGTGGCTCTCATTAAACCAGATCGTATAACTTTGATTTAAAAGAAAAATTAATCAAATGGGAACCAGATTTTACCTATTTAACAGAATTATTAACTAAATTTATTGAGATTAATTTGCATTTACCTCAATTCAGTCTATTTTTTTAAACAAAGAAAAAATCATTTCAGGGTTTCTTGCCAGAATTAAGCTAAAGGAGTATAATATTAGACGTCGTGAATTTTCTCAGTTTCTCATTTGGCAACAAACAATCGATCAGGGAAATGACGTTTTAACCTACATTCAACCCTTAAATACCCTTTATTCAGATTTTGAAACTAGGTTTGAGACCTAGAAACTAAGAAAGACCACAAAAGGCAAAATATTCGTATGGTCGCATTGAAAAAAAATGCCATATTACAAGAAGAACTGATTGGAATAGGAAGTAACAGAGATCTTAAAATAAAGTTTAGAAACAGATGTCAGCAATTTAGGCTTTAAAAGGACGTAACTGTTATTTATTTCCAATCAAAGAATATTGGGAGAAAGTTTTGAATTGCAATTGCTTTTCTTTGTGAGAAGTTACATCGTAGTTGCCAATCTCCAAAATTAAAAGAAAGAAAGAGGAGATCGAGGAGATGCAGGGTTAAGCCTTACAAGATTGATACCAAATGCTAAAAATTTGTTATTGAAGCACCATATTTATTCTTCACATTATAAATATTTATTTGTTGATTAATAATTTTATGTATTAATTAAATTTTAATTTATATTTAACATGTATTTCTTAAGTTTTAAATATACTACTTCACTACAGTTAGAAATTTAAATCTTAAAGTAAGTAGCTCTATATCAGCTATCAAAAAGACATTTATGTTGATAAATTTGCAAAAACTCAATATTAGGTACATTGTGTTATTATAATCTTTAAAATAAAATGACAAAAATAATCTTAGACATAGCTAAATATTTGACAATAAGTGATAAACACTGATGCTACATGAAAGACGATTAACAAGTGAACTTCCCAGTCTTATTTCCAAATTGTTAGAGCTTGATCAATCAATAAAGAAAACATTTCCTCGTCTTGTAGGATCTAAAGGAATCGTTTTCCGGACCATAGTTAGCTCAATTCATTAGCAGCGCTTAGAAGCATTTTTTTCTCTTCTTTATATCGATTTATATTAGTTTTTTTTTCATGTTTTTTTTTCTTTAATGGGATTGCTAACATTAGAGAATTTTATACCATTGAAAGACTACTGCATTAATCAATACTGATCTTTCTCAATGAATCAGGGATGAAAAAACTAGTGGCTAAGGTTTCTATGGTTTTGATTGCCAATGTTCAAATTCATTCTGATCCCGATCCTTGATTCCACCAATGATTTTTTGGAAGAAAATTAGAGGTCGCATTCAAAATTATGAAGTTAACTGCCTATATAGTAATAGTGTATCCTGATTAGAATGTCCTATAATTTTAATCAGGTTTTGGAGTTTCCATTTTTGTTGCTGTTGCACTTTATTACTACCTCAGTACAAATCTTAATTTTTCTTGTTTCAAAATTTCAAAATTGTATATCATTCAATGTAATACTTCCCTATATAATTTTATGTTGTCTAAAACAACAGTAATACATATTTTTCTTTGTTAGTCTTCAAATCAGGCTTAGTAATTTTTGAAAATATTTGTCAATGCGGTACAACTACACTGCTGTTCATAAAAAATATAACATCACGAAAGAAGCATACAAACAGAAAAGACGAAATTTTCCCTGTGCGTATTCCTTAATGGAATAAGTAAATAATTAACAATTAAGTGCAGATGCATGTAGTACCACCAACAAGCACTAAATAAAGGGAGAAAAAAATGGCGTTTTGAAGTACTGGTTTTGCTTTTTGTGAAATTGTCTTACATAAGCAGCTCCTCGAAGAAGAATACGAGCGTCATTTGAGCATGTTTTTGAATTTGACAAGAAGTAAATGTTGCTTATAGAGAATGCTGTTTGTCCATCAGACGAATCAGTGAACATGTCTGTTTGCTCATGCCCAATAATCCCAATGTGTATATAAAGAGAAGTTCTGAGAAAAAAAGATAGATATAGTTCAAAAGGCAGTGTTGTATCTGTGTCATGAGTAACTCTTGCTATCAACAAAGTAGAAGTTAAAACAATGTCGGAAGCAACCGTATAACATTGGATCCGATCTATAATCGATGGATGCAGAAAAGGACGACAGGCAATCTTCACTGATTTCACCTACCTCATAGCTTCACTACTCGTGACGACAGGCAAATTGTATACATGTAAATGATGGACCGCTGTGTCATATCTGGAACTATGTCATAAAAAATGGGATCTGTTGCACAATAACTGGTCTCCGCATGTACTGCTCGACATCATTTCTAACACAGTGGAATATCTGCAACGCATGCAGTGCTGCTACTATCTTTGTCTAAAAACTGACATTCGTTCAAAGCAATATTGCATTGAACGAAGGGAGCTGACAACCGAATGTTATAAGTTTGTCTGCAACACCACGATGGTTGGGTTATAGTCTGGAGATATCATTGTGAGAAAAAGATTTCTTTGATAACTCTTGTTCTCCTTGTTACTGCATTAAAACATAAATTGCACTATGATAAAAGCTGTACCTCAATGGTCTTAAGCAGATCTAAATATCAAATTGTTTTTATAAAAGATTAAATACTTTAATGCGTAATTATTTTTTGTTTTATTCTATAATTTAATGGTTTGATAATATTAATGATATTTACAAGGAAGTGAGCCTCATTAAAAAGAATTACTTCTTGAATAAAGTTATTGGGAAGTATTAGTAAAAAAAATTAAGATAAATTTTGTATTTATATATTTATCTGGCATATGTGTGTAAATTTAAATGATCTTGCACTTGTATTTTTTACCGTTCTGTAGTGTAGGAAATATAATGAAGCATGATTCACATCTACACAAATAAGTTAATTTTCATAGTAATCAAATTAATAATGATTGGAGGAAAAGTTACAACCGAATTTCCCTGCTCCCATATAAGAAGCACACTTAGTGCAAGAAAGATAATTCTGGTTAGTAAAAAAAATGAAGTGATAATATACACTTATAAAAAGGATAGAAAGAAAATGAGGTTTAAAAGAATTTCGATAATTATATATAAACATATATTAAACCCTTTATCGTGTTTTTTACATGGATGAAAATTTCACGTTGCACTACTGGATTCTTTTACCTCGTAATTCAAGATTAATTATAGATTAGGGATCATATTTAATTATTTTACTCTTCCCGTTTCTCTTCTTGATGATAAAAAGTTAATTATTAACAGTTGTAAAATATTTATAGTTCATGGAACATTTATTAAACATTTGTGATAGTTAATTACTTAAAGATTAAAAGATAAGAATAACGACCCGTCTGCAGACAAAGTTAAGATTAAAACTGATTTCTTTTGCTGATAAGGTAATATTTTACATTTTTAATGAGGAAATAGGTGATAGAATATCCTTTTTTACCCAAACTTTTATATAATATAAAGGGAAAAAAAGCTGCCCACACACACATTAAAAGTTCAGTATTCTCAAGTTGGCGGAAATTTAAAACAATAGTTAAACTTTTGTGGAAAACTAGTTATATATATATATATATATATATATATACATACAAGACTATTTCATAAACACAAGTGTTTTTACTCAGTTATAAGGGAAAGTGACTTTACGGAAGCTTCACCCTAAAGTGCAAAATAATGAAATAGATATACACTGAGTGGAAAAATTATTATGATCACTTTACACTTTTACAGAGATAAGCAAAATAGCTATTAATAGAGAATGCAGGAATAGGGAAACATCATTTGCGCTTTGTTACTTGTGAAGAATAGGGAAATAACACGTTATTTAGCTGTGTTAGAACGCGGGATGAATGTAGGTTCTCGAAGCGTTGAAACCAGTATTACCCAAACGGTTGCACTTATGGTGTGTTCGAGAATGGCAGCTATTAAGGTTTTTTGAGAGTGTATTCCCAAGAAGAAAACAGGGTCTTATCATCAGGCTTGTGGTTTTCACAGGCTATTGAAAGTTCGCTTGGAAAGGAAAGCTACGAAATTTGTCCAATCCCACATAAGAGCAACCGTATTTCAAATCGCAGGGAATCTTAATCAAGGAGCAGCTGCGAATTACTTTGAACGAACTGTTCGCCGCATATTACATTGTATAGGCTATGGTAGCCGACGCCATGTTCGAAAGCCTTTACTTGTTGGCCTTAAACAAGAACAAACGTTTCCAGTCCATAAAAGAGAGCAAGGATTGGACTGTAAAAGTGTGGAAAAGGGTGCAGGGGTTCGATAAATCACGTTTTCAATTACATCATGTAGATGGCATGGCATTACCATCTGCAGTATCTCAAATCTTCAAGCTAGGCAATATTATGGTTTCTCTCTCTCTCTCATGGATTTTTCTTGAAATTGCATAAGCTCTTTGATTCATGTGGAAGAACGCCTGAATGCCCAAGGTTAGTTAAGTGTTATCACAGATCAAGTACATTACTTTATATTAATAAAGTACCCTGTCAGAGATAGATACTTTCAGCTGGACAATGATCCTTATTATACAACTAGCATTGTCCCCAAATGGTTCAAGAGGAGCCCGACAGAAACTTTACCTTACTTAGTTGGCCTGCTCAATCACCAGATCTCAATCTAATTCAGAATCTGCAGAATGAAAGGGAAAAAGAAGTCAGGCAGCTAGATCTAGTGCCATCCAATCTGGAGGCATTGGATAGCACAATTCATCGGATATGGTCTCAAATTCTTCATATCACCTATCAACAACTCATAGAGTCCATGCCAAGAAAATTACATGCAGTATTAAGGGAAAAAGGTGGTCCAATGTTGTAATAAAAGGGTGGTCATAATAATTGGACCACTCGGTGAATATGGTTTAGAATACTAAATTTTATAGAAAGTTACATATTGTTACAAAGTGTTATATATTGCAGTTTAACTTTAAGTACTATTAAAAATCATTATTTTCTTTAAATTTCTTATGCATTCGTGTTTAGAGAAGATTAAGTTCTACTAACACCCTTAATTTAACTACGAATTTATAATGCAATTAAATATTTGAATCTTAGATTTTTAAACTATTATTTTTTTTACAAATAGTGTGCGGTATAAGATGGTTCCTTTTAACTATTTAAATTAATAACCAATCCATATGGGAGGTATAAACAAAGTAAGAAAAAAATAAGAATTTTCTATTCAATTTATATTAAGGGTATATAACTGATACAATGGTAAAATGCTCTAACAATTGCATAAAATATTGAAAAGAATGGAAGATAAACTCCGAAAAAGTGGTGAAAAAAATTGCTCTGAAAAAGCGCTTCAAAACAAAGAAATCCATAATGATTGTCTCTCGAATTTTTCGTGTTTCGTTCAAATAGATTGCGAGAATACAGGTGGAAGAGCCTTAGAAAAAGCTGTTCATCCAAAAATATGCGCAGGAATTCTTTCAGATGTCTATATAAAACTTGTACAACGACGCTATACATCATTCTCTTTTTCTTCCCCAAAATTGGAGTGTCAAAAGTGTACGAGAGTGTTTTCTCTTTATCCGTTCAGTTCCATTTTTATAAAATGAACATTCTATTGGGGAAACTAGCAAAAAAGAGCCTTTTTTAGAAGATATATGTCTGTTATAACATTTCTAAAATTAAAATTGCTTGAAAATCCCCCTTTCCAGTAAAATTCATCCGTATTTATATAAATATAATACTTTTTCGCTTAGTGGTATTTACTTTCCTTAAAATTAAAAAAGCTTATACCTTTAGCGAAATTTATTTCTGAAATAATGCTACTGTGAGAAAATAAAATTACTAATCGAGAATTCTGAATTCTTAGTGAATAATAACTTAATTTCTATTTTAAATTGCATAGTATAAAAACGGCATATTTAACTTTAAGGAACTGTTGCTTTGGTACACAACATAAATACTCATGCACTATTTAATTCTGGAGGAATGTTAAAATAATGAGCAAAATTTACAGCCCACATTAAATATTGATACATTATCTCATTAAAATATTAATCAATATCCCATTAAAATATGTGTTAATGCATAAGTGTGTGTATCAATAGTATTTTAAAATCATCCAAATTCTAAATTAAAAAGCAGCACTTACACAATTTCTGTTTTTTTGCATGAAAGTATACATCTTAGATTAATTCCCAGGACATATAGACATTTATTTTATATATTTTTTCAGATTATTCCTTTTTATTCTCAAACATTTCCAAGAAATATTCAACACTGCTTAAAATGTTAGAGAATGTTATATTTTTGGGACAAAATTATAATATAAATTATAAAATGATTAAGTATAAATTAGAGAGAAAGAGTTCCAAATGTAAATATGAAGAATTTTCTTATAGCTCACAATGTAATTTCTTTTCTGTAACTTTGAAAATGAATGTGTAACTATATATATATGTGTATATAGTTTATACTACCTTAACTATTTATATATATATACATATATATATATATGTGTACATATATAATGTGTCTTAAGCAGTTCCTCATTTTTAATGAAATCGTGGTCATTTGATACTATTAAACTAAAATCGCAGTTCTACAAGCTATTCCTTATTTATAGAAGCATTTTAAATAAAACTTGCCTTTAACAAATATCTTAGTCATTTTTAATGTAAAATTTCTGGATATTACATATAATTTTTCAGATTGGAAAGATTTACAAACTTCCTCTTATGTGAAAGATACTATCGCAAAATATTTCTTTTAACATGGTATACGCTGCATTGCTATCCACCATCTTCCTCGTCTAAAGAGTCATCAGACGTTGGGTTTCCTTTTTGTCTTAGTCTCAACGTACCGTTCCCATTTTTCATATTACAAACACCATTTACGTTTTTTACTGTGAAGTTCACGTACAAAAAGTACGTTTTGTCATTTGAAAATTTCCACGGTGTGTCAATGTAAACGTATATAACTAGGAGAGTTTTACACCGTTCCCTCGAACGTAACCCACCTTACATATACCAGAAAAATTTTCTTATAATCATTTTACATAAGTAGGGTTTTCAAAAAGTAAGGTAACATGGCCATTCAGGATAAACGTTTATTCAGGAAATGAAAAAAAATACATACATGCAATGTAGGAAGGCACAGGCACACATATTACTTCTCTACATTGTCACCATACTTATCGAGGATAATGCAAGGTCACACGCTGCACGCAGTGTTATGACCTACCTCGATACACAAGGTATTTGATAGTTACCCTGGTCAGATCTGACACCTATTGAAAATATCTGGTCATAAGTTGCTGAGTGACAGGCCCGCCACTCCTCTCCAGCTAATACGGTTGATGAAGTGAGGCATAGACGTGAAGTAGCATGGAATGAGTTGTCCGTTTCTGTCATCCAAGTCCAGTTCGACTCGATGCCTAAATGGGCAAGGGCCGTTTCTCCTGAGGTGTCAGCTATTTCTATTGATTTCTCACCCCTGTAAACTCACAAACTGCTTTCAAATTTAACCAAATTGCCTTCATGTCATACTGATTATGTACAATAAATATCTTTTTGTATTTGCTTTCCTTCATGGTGTTGCAAATTTAATAGCCAGCAGTGTGTGTGTATATATATGAAATAATCGTGGCCATTCGTAATGATTAACTGAAAGGGTGTGGCGAGGGGAAAGGATTTCTTGTAATTAACTATATTTCAGAATGGTAGATGTTACATTGATGATATTAATGAGGCAGTCCTTTCAGAAAGAGAAATCTGGTTTATTCTTCATGTAAACACGCACAAACATATACATCTTAAACACGACACAGAAAACACACAGCTCAAAAATACACACACGCGTTACATGGTGACGAAGACAAAAAAGACAGAGCGATTTTCCAGAGAATCTCTGTTGCATTATTTCCCGTGAGGCGGACAGCCAGTAATTAATTATTTATGAGCGCGAGCCCTGAAGTTCAGAACCATTACAAATTAAAAACATGTTCAAGCTGAAATTAATGGGAATTATTTATATATATATAAGCAGTATGAGAATGAATCCTCAGACAGTCAAATGATTTCCTTTAATTGAGAATAATTTTATGGTATGTTATGCTTTGTTTTTAATTAAGTGTTTAATACACATTGTATTTCCATGAATGGAGAAAGACAATGCAACCTTGTAGTATAAAATTGTAATTTTAAACTTTTAATCCATGAAAACTCGTCGTGTGTAATAAATTATATTATACTTCAAGTTAAATTTTATTTAGCTCAGA
Source organism: Trichonephila inaurata madagascariensis (assembly GCA_019973955.1). Taxonomy (NCBI): domain Eukaryota; kingdom Metazoa; phylum Arthropoda; class Arachnida; order Araneae; family Nephilidae; genus Trichonephila; species Trichonephila inaurata. The sequence goes on from BMAV01023577.1 coordinate 240,029, forward strand.
AATATTAGACTTAAATTTTAGTTGAGATGTCGTCGTCATTATAATCAATGAATCGTGGTTTCGCTTCAATAACGTTTGTTTTGTTAGTTTAATTCAATAATAATTAAGCAAGCATAAATTTATACATAGAATAATAAGCATATCTCTTTAAGACTAACGACGTACATATAAAAATAAAGATAAGTTTATTAATTGCCTAGAATAACAATGAGACAATAAACATATGTTGGGAGTGAATTCCTCATCCAAGGAATCTCATCGATCATTAGAACGTAGCAATGGTTTTTTCTAGGAACCTCTCATATTTGAGAAATTATCCTTTCTATTATGTTTACACATAACATTCTTAGTCTAAATAGTATTTTTTTTAGAAAACATTTCTTTAAAATAAACTGTTTATATACGTATTTACTATGTTTCCCCGAAAATAAGACCTAATCGAAAACCAAGTCCCAAAAGAATTTTTCAGAAGAATTGCACAAAATGTAAGTTCTAATACCCCAAGGAAACCCTAAGTAAGGTTGTCATTCAAACGATTAACAGACATTGCCCAATAATCAATCGATGTTCAGAATCAATACAAGGGGACATTTGATAACATACGGACTTGGGTCCAATTGATTAGAATCTTCGATATTCAATACGTCACGTGTTGCAACTGACGATTATGACTTGATAAAATAATAAATTTAAAGGGATTAATAATTAACTTTCAGATAAGTGCAAAAAAAGAAAGAGCTTTTCCGTATAGTACAAGAAAAAAATTGTGGATGATTCTGAGGGTTTCATCGAATGCAGGAAAAGAATTGTGAAAATCCCAAGAGTAGCAATCTTACAGCTTTCTACAACAACAAAAAAAGAAGTTAGTCATCTTTGAATGATCCGAAAATAGTGATTAGAATAGGGTAACTTCAGTCAACAAGAGAACGAAGCAAAGGCTAATAAGCGTAAGTGTAGATCACAGGTCTCGGCTCCTACTATTGCCTGAATTAGAAGACATCATTTGTGAATAGATTGCTGACAGAAGAGCAAATAGGCTGTTCACGGGGCTGACATCAAAGACATCCCACCTTGCAATGCAATCACAGTTAGACTAATTACCAGAACAATTCAATGTCTCACAACATTGGATAATTGGCTTTCTTCGCCTATGTTAACTGTGATGCGCTTTATGTCGATGTCCTAGAAAAAGATGACACAGCTGTATTTGATTGAGTATAAATAATGATACAAGACACACATCCTCTGAAATATGGACTCTAATGCGTCATTTGAAACAAAAATTAATATAAACTAGGATCTTTTTTCAAGAAAACACGATAATATTCTTGTCTTTTAACATTATTTAATATTGTATGTCATTTGCATTTAAGTTCCTGAATTTTACATTGTAGGCTCAGAATTAAAAGTACCAGCTATGTTTTAACAGGTTATTAACAAATCAAGAAAATTTCTTATTTTCCAACAAAAGAATAATGCCTTTGTTTTTAGAGAAATAAAAGGATTTACGTTCTTCTGGTATAATTGCATCGAATGGATTGAATAAAATGCATTAATGTTTCGGATGAGTTCATATGCAATATTTAATTCGAAATAACGACGAACAACTAGTATCTTGGTGGATCAGTAGGAAAAAAAAATCTTTTACTGAATTCGGTGAATTGATTACACATTGTGAATATAAGACCAGGTCTTTGTCTAAAACAAATACACTTAATTATAAATATTCGCTAATATATTATGTTTGGTTCTTAACATTCAATAAAACAATTCCATTGTGTGTGCGTGTAAATATTGCGCTAAGCCCAATATTTTTTTTAAAATAAAACGAATTATATACTCAGTCTTTTCTAACATTATGTAAAACTTTTCCAAAATTTTCTGGATATTGTTTTCTGTCTAGCAATACATTTTCAAATAAACTTACAAAATTGAATTCTCGTTTTTATATCAGTATTTTTTCCCTGAAAAGCTTACAGCCACAACAAATGTTCCCAGTTCAAGAAATCCGAACACAGTTATTTTCAATATTAAGATTTCGAACAGGAATTGCTTTAAAATTTTGTTGTAGCGAATTTGTTTTTTTGTTTTTTTCAAACTTCAATCATGATGTTTTTACTTCTTTCTGTTGCTTCCGGGTAAGAATGATGCACTTCAATAAAAGCTTCGTTTAGTTTTTTTCTTTCTTTTTGTTTATTAACTGAGAACTTTTTAAAGAAGCACGATAAATATTGGCGAACCTCATAATTTTGAACTAAGATCAAATGATGAAGACGACTGAGCTGGAATCCTTTTCTTCAAGCTTCCACATCACACAAACATGACGACTTAATGATTTAACTGTACATCAGTTCCTCTATTCAATTAAAATATTGCAAGTCGTGGCCATAATAAAAGTTTTAAAGTCTTGAACATTTTGATTCCCATTTCTATTTCGTGAAAAAATCTTAAAATCTCTTGTATTTTAGTATTTTTATCCAATAAGTTAAAATGGAAATTGCTTGTCTTCGATTTTTCATTACGAAAATCACTATGAATAAAAAGACAGATCACAAAAATTGCAGCGGGGATTTTATGAGGAAGTCATTTTTCTTTTATTTTTGCTTAAAAGCTGAGTGTATTTTAGTAAAATGTGTTTAAACCAATGTAAAAAAGCCATTTTATACTACGAGCTGATATGATAGAGACAATAATTTGAATAATAAAACGATATTACAATTTGAAAAAGCATTTTGAATGATAAGTTTAAGATATATTAAGTCATTTTCGATTGAATTAAAGCACACATCATAGCTTCTTATCATAAAAAAGTGTTTGCTTAACCCCCGCAGAAATATGAGGTGCAAGAGTATTATCTTGCTAACTGAAAAATCTAGAGCATTGCTAATTAAAGTAAGTTTTTTTAACTTCCAATTAATTTCAGCAATTTTATTAAAATAAGAGCATAATTTTTTTTCAATTTTTTTAGTATTTAGGACAAAGGCTACAAACTAAAAAGTTATAAAAGCCGGAAACTTCTTTATAAAAACAAACTTTTTCTTGAAAAGTTTTTTTTTCTCTAATGGGACTGCGTATTGGTATTTTTTACCTTTGCAGACCTAGTTCATTCCCCAGGAGATGATATCACTTTTTAATTCGACACTATTTAGGCGATACCATTTGCCGCAAGTAATTTTGACACCCAGTTTCCTCCCCAGAGGGAGGCACTTGAGCTCTGACGATGCGAAATTGAACTTAGGAATTTAATTTTGCTGAGGGCACCCAAGTCAAACGGGCTCTCCAAGGGATTTTTTACATGCCGCATAATCACCCGACATGACCGCTGTCGATTTTCTGCATCAGGAAAGTCCACCGACTTGGGCCGGGGTCGAACCCGCACCTTGGGTACAGAAGGCCAGCTACAAACCAACTACGCCATCCAGTCGGTCAAAAAAAATAGACACTTATAATGAGTTTTCAGAAGCATTCCCTTCAACTAACCTCTTGGATTTCTTTACTATATGATGATTGATATGACTATCTCGTTTTGCGAAGGTAACATGATCCATTCAAATAAGCATTACTATTTGAGAAGAAATGTAGTGAATTGGAAAGAAATAGATGAATCATTCGGCGTTATAAATCAAACAGAGCAATTTTACAAAAAAATTCTGAGCACCTCTGCTTGAATCGGATCTTGTTATTATAAGGGCTGCTAATATGAAAAGTGAACAAGCTCAATACAAAGAATGACTTTATTGAAAATCAAAAGAAATCGCTTTGGGGGTTGTAACAAAAATCCCATTGTTTCGGCATCAGGTATATGTCTTCCTCCAGAAAGAACATGGTTGATTCTTGAGTAAGTCCCACCTTGCTTCCTTCAATTCATCGTCAAAATAGAAACCTAATACTGTCTCAAGTGGCCTTAAGGTCTAGAAAGTACAGAGTGACAAATCCGGACTGTATGGTGGGTGTTCTAACATTTCTCAACGAATTTTTTTAAAGTTGTCTTGGTTTCAAGGAAGACATGTGAGTGGGCATTGTCATGAAGATCCTATATCGTATTCTCGAAAACTGTAGCTCCAACTGTTCCAAGACGTTTGACCTTAACAGTGCTAGCCATAGACTGCCACTATTCACCGATAGATGTCCGCATTAAACTCACCTCCTGCAATCAGAAACTGTACTACAGCACTTCGTTCCAATCAGTGAAAGCGTCTTTATTTAGTGTACGACTTTACTTTCAATTAATTTCCTCTACAATTAACAGGCTTCACTGTTGAACATCGTATGCAGTGTACACTTCCCACCATCTTTCGTCTCCCTGTTTGGTGGTTTTGCTATAGCTGCACTCACTCTGACGCAATCGCATATGTCCACTTTTCATTTGGACAACCTTTGTATAAGTCTACGGCTTAGAGATAGCAAGATAAGTAAACATAGTTATTATTTGTTAGAATTTTTTAAAACGAAACTGCTCCATACGATAATCTATTTTGATACTGATTATTTGAATATTGAATTAACAGATTAAAAATTAAATCTGATCTTTATTGAGAAATGTCAAATATGTCTCTCCTGCTAACAAAGCAGATTTGTCGCAAATTTATTGAAAAACGAATTTGTTTTATTCTTAATATTAAAACAATTATCCCAAAATTCGCTATGCAAAATATCATTGCTATTGTATAATCATTTAATGTACAATTTATCTACAAAGAGTACATGGGTCTTCTACTGAAACTATTGCAAATGTAATAAATGTGCACAAGAAATGATTTTCCCTTACACATAGGAAGTAATAATCTATCAAATTTATACAATGTATAAAATGTGGTTGTTATTCTTATTATATACCTAAATTACAATCAACTATTTTTGTTTATTTTCCTAGCGTAATTACTTTTTGTAAAGAGACTTAAATTACATTATCGTAAAGAGTAGCAAGAGCATTCCTCATATAGCATGTATCTTAAATTAAATCATGTCTTAATATTTTTTTTAGTTCTCTGAGAAACAACTGAAAGTGAATAATTGCTCTGTGAAAACTTTGCTTTTAGAGAAATTGCAGGAGAAAATTACTCTTCTACAAAAGACCAATTAGCGATTTTGACTTTACACTGTTACATTTACAGGAAAGAAAGGACTATTGCTTATCTGAATTGCACCATTTTGTAAATTTTCCAATATTAGTCTTGAGTATATTGTTTTTTTAACAGTAATATTTATTTTTGTTTGGTATTTGATTTTAGAACCACTTTTCAAAAATAATCTTTAACAAAATTCTAGAATTTTCTGTATAATTAATTACAGCATAAATAAATAAGCAAACCATGTTTCTAAACGCATAATTCTGAAAATATAAAAGTATTTCATATTATGCCACTAAGTAATCTTATACATTGTGAGACAATTGCTACTCAGTGTGGTAGAATAAAATAATTCAAAGCACATAATGGTAAACACAAAGATAAACGAAAAATAATAAAACTCTATCAAATAATTACTGAAAATCATTTTTTAATTCTTTTCAATGATTCGCCTAGGTATGTATAAAAATTTGTGTGATGGTAACTAAAACACATTTTTTAAAAATATTGTCCACTATTGTGTGGTATAATTTCAAAACAAAACATGTTTATTAAGACGAAATCTTAGTTTTACTTATTCAAAGTCACATTTTTTTAGATTTATTATTTTATATACACATTTCACACACATAATCATACAAAAACCCAAAAAGAATTTCTTTCTGCTTTATTCTATTTTTTCTGGTGTTTAAAATGATTGCACTTTTTATAAAAACATTAAAAATATTAAATGTTTGAAATAAAGTTAAAAATAGATGCTCAATTAAATGAAAAGAATCAATTTAAAACACAGAATGATGGGTCCCAAATTATAATATTACTAACCGTCGTTTCTTCTTCATCTTTCATCATATCGGGGATTTTTTTATTCTATTATATGAACTATACTATATTTTAGAGAAAAAACATATTTTTAAATATTCTAATGCCTTCTTGTTATTTTACAGGGAATCAATACCTTAAATACTTTTAAAATATGTATTTTGTGTTTTTATTGTTTTTAAAATTTCCGATCTAAGCCCATTACAACGATGCAATATATTTATTAATATATAAATTAGAAGCATGTCAAAATGACTTTTGAATAATAATCGGCTAACATATCACACACATTTTGTTAGGTAAAAATATAAACATTGACTTTTTAAACCTGGGTATCTAAAAGAGTCTCCAACTGTTTTAAGTGTTTGTTCTTTATTAACTGTAATTTAACTGTCAATATAACTGGAAAGATTTTTCTTTGCTTTTCCTATTTTCAGAGCAAAATTTTTTCGTTCTTTGCTGAAGTATTTTTATTGTTTTACTTTTATTTTACTTTTTTATGTTTAAGTGCATTCAGTGTAAATTAAATATTTTGCTTAGATGTATCATTATTAACACTTTTTAATTTACCCAGATAAAGTAAATTTTCAAAAAATGTAGAGGTATTTTTTATGATAGAATTAATACTAGCAGTAATCAATCATCAAATGGTAATGCAAGTAAATCCAATTTCGAAGTAAATGATGTTTTTTAGAAATCATGTTCGAAAGAAAAATCCCTGATTTAAATGAGTTTTTTACAAAGGCTTTCTTGATGTCATTATAATCTTAAACATACTTTTATTTGTATTTAAGAATGATGTTAGGTCTAAAATATGTGATAAAGGAATGAGGACTTGCAAACTCTAAAAATAAATCTGTACTAGCTATTACTTTTCATACTTTTCCTTCTTTTTTGTACTTACAATTTGGATTTTTATTTCTCAGACTAGACAAACAATAACTATTGCTAATATATACTTATACTCAATATGTTCCACTGTAAGAGGTGCGGAAGTTAGATGAATGTTCTGTGGCATTATGAGTCTCTTTCAACCCCCTACGAGATGTGTGTGAGTTCTTCAAAACTTGTTTGCGAGGAATCATTTCAAAATGATTCGCAAAAGACTATTAGGGAAAATTAAAACAAAAAAATTGTAGTACCTGTAGATGGAAATTGGGCAAGGCGAGGCTATACCTTTCTCAATGATGTTGTTTATGTGATCAATATAGACATTTGAAAGGTAAAAATGACTCCAAATACTGCTTCAAGAACAAGGGTATTCATCAAAAATATAATGAATTTAATTTTGAGCCAGAATGTGCACAATCTTATTTCTTTAGGTAACCTTAAAAATGGATGCAATACTGAAAATTACACTTACCATACTAAAAGAGAACCGCCTACTATTTTATGGAAGTTGATCTGAAGAATAAATAAATAAATTAATATCATTATAAAAAAACCTAAGGGAGAATTCATACTTTGCAGTAGACCAAAGCTGTGCATACCATGCTATACTGCATTTCAATATTTAAAATCTTAACTTAAAAAGCGCTATCACTCTAAGAAAAATAATTTTATTTTCCTTAGTTCTCTTTGATCTAAAGGTAAGAAAAAAAAGTTTCACCTGCCTTTAATTCACAATACAAGCTCAGATAAGGTCCGATAAATTTGTTCTACACTACTTTTTGTGAAAATTGCACCATATTGAATAAATCATGCAAATTGAACAAAATTTGCACTAAATGCAAAACAGGTCAAGATATACAAATGATTACAATTACAAAATTGTCATACATGCGTGGATCAAGGAATATCCTCAAAATTTTCCAAATGAGCCACGTAAGCGCTATAAAGGTGCATTGAAATGTGTATATCTTCATTTGATTGCTATGAGAGATTGATTTGAAATCAATGAGCCTCACCAAAAGTTCAGAGTGAAATACGAGCAACTAAAGAAGCTCGAATGGAGTTGCATGATCAGCCTCCGTGCGAATGGACTTTCGTATTGTGAAATCTCCACAAGCACGAGGCCTAATGCTACAACAATGAATCGTGTGGAAAAAATATGAACCATCTAAGCCAGGATAGGCCAAAACTCTGGCATGAAGCACACACACACAATTCAATATCACATCACAACACAGTACAACAAACATCTCATCCCATGTTGGTGACAGACCGTACAGCTTCTTTTCGAACGTTGTCACAGCATTGAAGCACACAATGTGTTATTATCTGTTCCCATTATTCTTAGACGTCTACTGCTGCATAGGCTGCGTAAAAAGATTTCTCTGGGCAGTCCTTTGACAATAAACACCGAAATCTCCAACTACAATGGATTCACCAGTAAAGCTAATGGTGGGCTAGTTAGTGATAAGTCGTCTTCTCAGAGGAGTCCTGCTAAATCTGAACTATTACTATTGACGAGTACTCGTCAAATGCAACAGACGGGAAAGCTTCTCCCAGGAAGTCTTATTTAGCGTCAAAATGAACAATGACCTGCTATTATGGTCCCAGAAAGTAGTTGGATATCATGGGTCTATTCGGAATTATAGGGATCTTCAATGGCGGACGCTGAATCAAGGAAGTTGTGGAGCTGAAAGTCCTATTTATATATGCAATCCTAAATATGTATTTCAGCAAGACGATGCTCACCCACATATTTTTTCGGAATATGGAAGCCTTCTGTGTAGAATAAGTTTTGTATCTTCCATGATCTTAACATTTCCTGGATATGTCTCCCATCAATCATGTTTGGTATCGTATTGTTGGAACATCTAGTCGGGTAGAGTGTGGCTGAAATTTGGTATAAAAATGAGAGAATATGGATTAGTCATTTCTCAGCATGCCATTTAGAATCCGTATGATTGAATGCCATGTCGTGTTCAGGGTCTCATCACCACGTGGGTTCAAGGTATTGATTTTTATTCTATTGATTGGTAAATTTGATCACTTATTTAAACCATTAAGTATGTGAAATACATTTCACTTTTTCCGTATGATTCCTTCATATTTTGTAATTTTCACAAACAGTAGCGTATTTTTGGTAGATGAAAGAATTTCAAAATATTAAGCAGGCTCTTCGATTAAAGTTTTTCAAATTAAAAAATTCCATAATGCTCGAAAAAAGTACCTTCTACTTTTAAAAGAGAAACTGCCATATTTTCGTAACAAAGCTTTCTTTAAGTTGTAAATCTTTTGAAGGATTTGTGTAAGGATTAAGGCACACATTTTCAAAAAGGAGTGAGATGAACCAATTGAGATGGAATATTTTTCATCAGGAAAAAGGCTCTGATGTCTGATGAATTGCTTGAAACCACCTATGCAGAAATCAAAGCCAATTAAGAAGTAATGAAGAATTTCATGAAAGCATCTACTCGTTCATAATAAAATAATTGTAATTTTTGAAGTTGATATTTACTTGCATTACTTGATATTTAAAAAAATGATATTTTCTAATAAAAATATCAAAAGATATTCAACAAAATGCTACTTAATTTAATGTAATTAATACGTAATTAATATGTCTACGTATTTTACGTAAGACATATGTTATAATTACTGAACAGAAGTTAATAAAAAAATGAAATTTATAATTATGTCATTAAATATAAATTTCATAGTTCTATCAAAACACTTGGGTGATATAGGCATTAGATAGGTAAATTACAGATTTATTCATATCAGAATTAAACAATTTAACGTTAAAAAGTTACATACTTTAAAAAAAAATTTTTAATTAAATGTGGAACATTTAAGTTCATTTTGTGAAAACACTATAACTGAACCACACAAATTTTGCTTAGGATTACAGTGTAATACTATTAATCGTATCTTCAGCATAATAAATAACCACACCTTTGAATAGTTATATTTTTCATTTCATTGTTTCTGCAGATGGAGATCAAGGTACTGGAGCCGTTTGTTACAAAAGCAGATAAGATTTTTAGTGCAATTAATTTAAAGATATGTGAAATTAATGACTAAATGCACTCATTACTTATCTTAAAAAATTAAAACTCCAGTTATAATGGTTCTCAAGATAAAAGTGTCTTCAGAAAGATTAAAAAATAGGTTCAATTTACCAAAATAGTTTGGAGATCTAAAAGCTGACCATAGAGGGAAATGACGTAAAAAACAATAAACAAGCATTAAAGAATGAAATACACATCTTGCATATTAAACAGTAAAATGTCTTCAAGTTTTTTAAAATAGACATAATCTGAGCATTGCAAGAAGAATCTTGATTTCATCCATGTGTTGCACACACATGCAGTATCTAAGTATTCTTTTATCGTATTTTCGGTAAACATGCCTTTGCGTAATGTTAAAGAAAAGACCCGAATTTAGAGTATTTTCTTAGATGTACAAGTGTTCAACTTTAATATTGTATCCTATAG
>BMAV01023577.1:259150-310310 GCA_019973955.1 Trichonephila inaurata madagascariensis
TTTTCTCTTCCTTTGTGATAAAAAATACTGATTTTCATTAAAAATATTATACTTGCAATTGTACCAGCAGTTATTGAAAGATGAAAATTAAAAAAAGGGTGGTTACATAAACAAATCTTTATCTGTAATAACCATGCAAACTTTATTATTACTATTTGAATTAAGTGCTCTAAAACATAACATTGAAATGCTTGTGACAAATTGGCAAAAATAAGCTTATTCACACTATCATCAAAAATTGATAATGCGTTCCATGTCCATCTGACCATTTGGTAGATGACAGAACGACGTCGCCATAACTTTAGCGTCAGTCAGTAAGCGGGTGGCGCCTGACAGAATAAGTAGAAACAAGTAATATAAAAAAATAGTTTTTAAGTCAATTCCTACTTAGATCAACAACGAAAAATTTTATTTTAGCTACTTTTTATTAAATAGTTACAATTAATATAAATATGTGTATGCATAGGACAGAATCACAACATTAAATGGTAATTAGTTTTTTTTATCTAATTATCATTAAAGTATCGTATTGTCCTTTTAATTTCAGTCCAACTGAATGCTTTAACACGTGAGAAAAAAACCTTTTCAAGTTTTGACACAAGTCGCCAACGTGGCTGTATTTCTAATTCTTTAAATAATTAGTTTTAATTAATTAATTTTTATTAATTATAATTAAATTATTGTATTATCATCCAAAATGATCCTGTATATAAAATTTCAGCTCAATTTAGCGCTTTAAAATGTATTTTATTAACGATTGAAAATTCCACCAAGATAAATAAATATACAAATATATAAATAAATAAATATATAGACAGTGCGAGCTAGTAGTAGGAATTGAAAAAATCAAAGCCAGATGTTGTTTTCGTTCTAATACACAGCTGAGAGGATTACTCAATACCAGTTAATACACTGTATGTCTTGAACTGAAGTTAAAAGTAGCTTAGCAATGTAATGCTGATAAAATGTTTCTCGTAATCCGAAGCAAAAACAACTTATCAATTTACAGATAACATATTTTGTTGACATCATGGGGCTCAGATGGATCCAGAAAAACCGTTACAGGCGTTTTAATACTCAAAGTAATTTTATGTGCTTCTATATTCTACTTTTCCTATCTATACTATACAGTTCATTACTCATATGTAATCAGATATCTCATGACTCGTTACATAGAAGCAATGGTGACAATTTTATTTCATCAAATAAAAAATAATTTTTAGAACATCTTCTTGAAGGAAATCAATTCAATTCAAGAAACTATTCTTGAAAATCAAGCTACAGCACATCAAAATTTCTACAACTAAAGTACTCATGAACTAATTAATTATATTGTCACGATTATTACACTTATTATTGGCGATTCTTAAAAAGGAAAAATATCCAATATTTTTTTCTCGTATATGCTTTCCTTCCTACTGACTCGTATATAAGTTCTTAAATTAACTATACTCTATTCTTAACCAATTATACTGTGACTGCATGGCTTGTGTATTAACTTTTCGAATGCACGCCATTTTGCAAAATTAGCTTTGTTAACATTAGGTGCATCTAACTTTTGAAAATTCTTAATTTGGGAGAAGTGATTAAATACTCGTGTAATTTGTTTCAGTGAGGATTCCTATGCTCAAAATGAAAAAAGAGGGGAAAAAAACGTTGTACCTAAGAAAATTATTTTAGAATTAAAATGTCAAAAGTAATTTTTATTTGCGAGAAACAGATTTTTCTGTCTTCTCGAAGGCTTTTCTCAAACTTTTCCAGAGGTTTACTTAAGGTATTAAGTATCTCTCTCTCTAGGGAATTAATGAAAGAATTTAAAATTTTGAGAATTTATAATACAAATGTACTTGTATATGTCTCGATACTTAACAAGGAATTATTTGTTTCGTAATTAAACTTTCCAAGTTCCTCTAAATAACCATTCCTTACTATTATAATCTATCCCTTTTCTATTATTTATTATTTATGTTACTGTCTAAGTCCTCCATAAATCTTTTCAGACAATACACTATTAAACGTAACAAAAGTATATTTCCAAATCAAGACGCTTTTGTTTAAAGATTTGAAGCGCGAACGGATTACTCGCACATCGAAGTCAAGTAAAATACGTTAAGATTAAAAAAAAGTTAGAAGGCACCTTGACTGGAATATTATGGAGTCGAATTTTCTAGAAGATATATATATATATAAAAAAACATCCATGCAAAGGATTAAATGCTAAGGGATTTGTCGTTTGCATGGAAATGATTATAAAAAAAAAATCTGTTTTCACATCTCAAATTCAATAGATTCGAAGCAAAGCGTGACAAAAAACTGGAAAACATTTCCTTTATCTATTCATGCGAGATTTTAATTTAAAAAGAAAAACTACTAAGCAAATATTGTTCTCATCTTTCTTAAAATCAGACTACATTTTAATTATCGAATAAACAAAATTTAATACTTTCAACATAATTATTTGCATTGAGAAGGACTTAAAAAAATAATCTAAGAACATTTTTGAATTTCAAAATCTATTCTCTATGTCGAAAACGTCAGAAATGTTAAAAAAATGCCTGACTCGGCGGTTCTTATTTTTATACCAAATAAACCCTACTCCCTTGAAATATTTAAAAAGACTTTTCGCATTCTTAGCAAGATTTCAGTTTTTTTATTCATTGAAATAAGACGTTTTCTGAGAATCAAAGGTAGAAGCTTATTTTGAAAGAATGAAAATTCTTAGAAACTTGAGATTTGTTGAACGGTCGTGGGGGTGTTAATTTATTAAATGAGAATTGGAAATTTTTCTAATGAAAGGCTGGATTTTGTTGTTCATATTATACGTACAATTCCTCTGAATTTATTTAAAAATATCGCAAATGCATATTCAAAAGAAAAAATTTATGAAAATTTGATGTTTATGTGGGTGTGTGTCAGGTTAATCAGCAAAAAATACTCACTAAATTTAATAATATTTAAATAAGCTTTTCAATTTTAGCTTAAAAGCGAATGCTTTCATTTAAAAATGGACACATTTTTTTAAAGGTATGTTTTATTTTAAAGGAAAGGAACAAAAGGAAAATTGTATGAAAAGTTGATGTTTTATTTAGGTGTATGTTAAGATAAAAAGCAAAAAAATATTCATCCAAATTAAAAGTATTTAATGTTAGCTTATCATTCCAGTTGAAAGGCAAATGTTTCTATTTAAAAATGAAAACTTTTTTTTTTTTGAAAAAAAAAGGTATGTTGCATTTTAAAGTTTTTAATGCAAGATAAGTAATCCAAACTAAGAGAAATTAAAAATAACGTAGCTATATATTATAAATTAATTCCTGTATTAAGATGTTATTATAAAGAATAATTCATTGAAAATTTTGTAATTGAATTCAAAACTAAATGCAGAGCTGTTAACTCTCATAATAATCAGATATTATTACTACGTTTAAAATCAATGAGTATATTTCCCCCCTTAAATTTTCTTTAGAAGCTCAGACATAAGCTTTTACGGTGAGTCATTTACAATTTCACATTATACTATTTTTTTTTATACTTTATATTTTCTTTCAATCGTTATATATAATTCGGGTCGAGGTAGCATGCAGCATGATTGCTCTCCTCAAGTTCCCTAAGGAATGAAAATTGTCCACATTTGCATAAACATTTCTAGTAAAAAAAATCCCTAGACGTTCTTCATTTTATTCAAATGTAAGAATCAGGTGGCTGGATAAGAAGTTTAATATTTCTTTCTCTAAGCTGCATTTTTTATAAAAGGGTAGATTGTTGGATTTGTATCAACTTGCTGCGCATAAAATTGCCCTTTTAAAATCTCCGGTGTTAGTGATACACTACCTGCATATGTAACTTTGAATTTACAGCGTAAATGCTTGTATTGAATATAAAACGTATAATTCAAGAAAATTTATCCAAGCTCTATATCTCTAGAATTCGCTTAACGTTCAAGAAATTAATTAAAGGACGAGAGTTAAATCGTATGTTATGCCTGTCACATATGATAAGGCATATTTTTGTCGTTTGGACACCAGGTTTTCATACTTGTAAAATGATTATTCAGTTTTCATGCCATATATCTTTTTCCTTTTAAGTTTAGAAAAAAGTTCGTAAATTTGAAGATTTTACACTTTAATCATAATAATGAGTTAAGTACTCAAAATAATTGATGTTATTCTCATCGGTTATTTTAATTTTTTTTTTTTTTGTTACTAAGTGAATTTCATTTTGTTACTAAATGCTTTTCTTTATCCAAACTTGCATTATATTATTCAACTACTTTTAAATAGAAGAAAAGAGAATTTTTGCCTTCTGTTTAGTTCCATGTTGAAGAAACTGAATTAAAGTAATAATTTTATGTATTTGATATATATATACGTTACTAATTCTCTTCTTAAGAATCGTATAACTATCTTTTCTTTGGTGAATGCTTATAAAAATGATTATGAAGTTAAATCAAATCTCCACGATAAAAAAAGTGTGTGATTAGTGTTTGATTTCTATGAATGAAGGTAATATTTACAAGATATCTAGTACTTCACAAAGGTGTGATAAACGAGTTATATGTATTATGTACATCATCGATATATTTTTAAGGGTACTTGGGGCCTTAAATCTGACCCAAATACTGATTTTTACTACCTTATTTTAATTATATGACTTTTCTAAATATGTGTTCCAAATTTATAAGCTTTAACTACGTTATTTAATTTTTTTAACAACATGTGTCGAAATTAAAACAAAAATCAGAACAAGTGACGTCTGCATAGTATGCATATCAACCGATTATGCAGAAATTTTAACACTTTTCACGGTGTCCAATTGGAAAAAGTCATGGCACGTTTAGCAGGCTGTTCTAGCTTGAGTGATATAAGTGCAAGTATCCCTTCAACAGCACAATAGATTAAGGTTCCTAAAAATACCGTGTAGTGTGAAATCGTGTTATACTAGAATAACTACCTATTCAAAATGTTAGAAAGCATCCCGAAAACTTTGAAGACAAAATATTTTTAATTCAACTATTTTTATTAAAAAAATAAACTTAAGAAAAATAAAAAATTACGTTATCAGTAATGCAAGATTATTTTTTTAAGGTATCCGTCTAAGTTCGGAACCGTGATTTTTCAAAAGCGCATAAATGGATAATTTTCATGATATTTAGTGTCACTTAGATTAGAATACATATATAAAATTGTTTTAAGGACATTTTGACAAAAAAAAAATATATTTAAATGCAATACTTTGGCAAGAAATTAACTTAGAATAATTTTTTTTCAAAATGTTCTCCTTTTGTGAAAAATGCTTCTATTATAATAATATTTTGATTGTATATAGCTCAGACCTCTCTACAGAGGCTCAACTAGAATTTTTGAAATATATAACTTAGAAGTGGGTTTATCCATGATTATTTACCACAACAGGGGGGAGCAATTTTAAGAAAAAAACGCCGATAAGTATTTCAATTGGTGGTATTTCTGAAAATAATGTGAATTTTCAAAACTCCTAGTTCAGACTCTCTGGAGAAGTCCTTACTTTATATAAGCACACACAAAATATTATTATTTTAGAAGCATTTTTTCTAAGAGGAGAACATTCTGAAAAAAGATTATTCTAAGTTAACTTTTTGCCAAAATATTGTATTTAAATAATTTTTTTTGTCAAAATGTGTCCTTAAAACAATTTTATACATGTATTCTAATTTAAGTGACACTAAATATCATGAAAATTATCCATTTATGCGCTTTTTTTTAAATCATGGTTCCTTACGTAGTCGGATACCTTAAAGCAACTCTTCATCCCTTGTCACAAGTCATCACTTGTCGAGAAATGTCGTCGTTTTCTGATATGTTGGAATTTTTGTATTTTCTGCTATTTTGAAAGGATCTGTTATTTCAGCAAGTTTGCTAGATCTTACAACCTTGCAGTACTATACGCTGCATCAAGATTGGCTATTGTCCAGCTCTCTTTTGAATTTTTGGCTTCTTTTATCTTAAAAATCTTCAGTCAAGAAAAATCTTTCAAAATTTCGACAGGTTTGTTGGTTGTTTCTGGTTGTTTTGTATATTACGTTTGATAAAATTCTGAATATAAAATAAAGATTTATATGAACATGTATTCTTAAAAAAATTAGATACAGTTTTCTTACTGTTTTTCTCAAGGTTTGAGAGGAAAAAAATCTTGTAAAAATATAAGTAATACTAATAACACACAACATGTGAACAAAATTGGGGAAAACACATCCAAGAATATGAAAAAATTGTTTATATATAAAAAGTATTAAAATTTGTAAAAGTAAAAATTTTAACAAATTGAAATATTTTTTAAGAAGTTTAAAGTTTAAATAATATTGTTTGTTTGAAAATGATGTTTTTCTCTTCTTAAGAGCATATTTTACGTGCATTTAAATATGATGTACATAAACATTTTTCTATCAAGACAAAAAAGGCTCTCGCGGTACCATGTTCTTAATAAGGTAATGGTCATAATCAATTGAACCTTAAAATTCAATGATAATGGGAAAATGGATTCAGTAAATTTCATAAGCCAAATATATAGAAGCAAAGTGAAAAATTAAAAGATTTAGTGGAAAAAAATACTTACAAACTGTGCCCATCAAAGTGTTTTAAACTATTTCATATACCTTCAAGAAATCTAAAAAAATTAGGGTTATAAAACTTTATTAATAAGAAAAGCCATCACTCTAACTCTAGCTTAACTCTAGCCATCATTAAAAAAAACTAATTCGCCTCATTTATTATAATAACCGCCCTTTCATTTCGATTAAATTATGTTACAGTGTTGAAAATCTGATACTTCAGTAAAGGGAAATGATAAAACTTCCTGGAATTTTAAAGCTTTATTTGTGAATATCGTTAAAATAGGAAGATTAAATATGAAGTGAAAGGCGAAAAAATCTTCTGAAAATTAAATGCGAACGTATTTGCAGAAAAATATTCGTTGAGTCGCACAGTTTCTCAATGGGTGAATGGGATTTTAGTTTCCTTTAAAAATATATATGCGATAGATAGAAATGTAAAAAAAATCTTTACAAACCATTTTAACTATATTTATTAAAAAAGGCCAAATTCAATCAAAAACTTTTGCTAAATTTTAGAAAGTGCGTAATAAATAAAATTTTTAGCTCGTATTGATTCTTTTTTTTCGTGAATGTAAAACAGTCAAACTATTTGATATCTGAGGATATTTCAAAATATAGATTTTTCTTGTTGAATATATAATGGTTACAAATAAACAATTTTTCACCAATTCATTTAAACTTATTTGACATCCCAAAGGAGATAAACCAAGGAAATCACGCAACAGTCATAGATATATGACTTTTTTTCACTTCTAAACCATATCTTTCCGTTCCTGGAGGCAGTCAATTAGATTAAGGACTTGATGGATCAATGCATGGAGATCAAAAGCTTCTTTGTTCAGTTTATTGAGGTTTTTTGGGTCATAGCTTCATCTTATTTTTCTTCTTGAACATATTGTTTCTAGATAGTGCTAGTTTTAAGGACATGATAAGATCTATTTAGTTTTCTCGCTCAGTCTCATCTGAAAGCTCACTTTTCAAGTAATAAAATATGCATTTACTGTTAAATTATTTTCTTTGTAAATATTTAAATTTTAAAGTATACGCCTTCCTCAAAAATGAACGAGGAAGACAGTTTTAAAACTTAGCTGAATTATTTAGTATCCTACTTTGAGAAATGCAACATGGAAAGGCGTATTAGTAGAATTATATACCATGTATATTTTGGGAATAAATTATTAATGTAACTAATTCATTTATATTTAACGAATATTTGTCAATAACTTTATTTAAATTAATTCTACAAGATCTTATTGATTTATGGACCTGTACAAAATTCTATTTTTATAAAATTTAAGATATTGATTTGGTAACTAAAAAAAAAAAGAGCATGATACTCAACCGTCAAATTTAATGGTGTTAACAACATTGCGATATACAAAATGGAATTTTATTATAATGCATTGGAATGCTAAGTTCACAAAAGTCTGTTCTTTTAAAAAAAAGATTGCATCTAAATTTATGAAAATATGCTTTAAAAATGTTTTAGAAAATTGTAATTACAAGTGACGGTACTTTTATGGCAAAATTACAAATATCAAATTTTAAAATAAATTCTATTAAGATTTCATTTTTCAGATGTCTGACAACATTTGTTTAGACGTAAGAAAAACACTATTCCCTTTGAAATTTCAATTTATCATTTTTTAAAGTTAACTATCAAATAATCTTATAAGAAAAAAAACAATTTTTCTTCTTATAAATAAAGTATTTTTATTAAAATGTTTTTCTGAGTGAACAGCATTTGTTTTTATTTCATTGTTATTCATTTCTTTGCTCTCTTTTCTCTGTGAATAATTAAATAAAATAATAAAGATTAAAATTAATTATCTGTCTACCTGATTTGAAAGATATTAATCTGGCAAAAAGAGATGGAAAAAATATTTTCGACAAAATATTGCGTTATTAAAACTTTAAAATTAAAACAGAAAATTTTAATAAAAATGAAAGAAGTAAAAATATAAGAAAAATACATTATTTTTATTTCTAAGAAGCCCCAATGTATTTCACATGGAAATTGAATGTTTGATAATAAATATATATATATAAGTATATAGATAAGAAAATATCTAAATACAATTTATTTCTTCAAATTACATTTTGAAATGAAAGTAGTTTGGCTGGTTTCTTGGAAAAGTCGTAAGAAAATAGAGGAAATTGAAATGAAATTAATGAATGTAATGAATCTAAAAGAAAGTTAAGTATTTTGATTAGTATTTGGGAACTTAAGTATGTATGAGTTATGCAAAAAACGCTTAATCCACATCTTAGAAAAAGTACACAGCTAAATATTTTATAAAAATACATTTAGTTATCTTATGATAATTTATTGTAAAATTTTTAAAAATAATTATCAAAATGAATGATGCTAAAACTTTTGTTTCCATATAAATCCAGTTAAAAATTCAGAATTGTAATGTCTTTTTATCTTTTTTGTATTATCAATGGTATGTGATAGAGTGACATGCTTATTTTATTTTTATAGCATACAAATATTTTTCAAATGTGTAACATTAATTATTGATATTTTTAATAACATAATCATGAGTTGCATTGATGATAATAATGCAGTTGACATACCAAAATTTGAAAGGTAATACAATTGTACAGGTATAGAGTTGAGTTATATTTTTTTCATTTAATTAGTACACAAACTTTTCTTGATGGATTTCGTTATGTTTCAAATAAAACTTAAGTCTACATCAAATGACTAACATGAGTTTATTTATAAAAAAAAATAAGATTTTTTATTATACAATTTTCAAACAAATTATCTAATTATCGGATAATTTTAAAACACTTGATACATTTATTTATTCATTAAGTATTGTCACGAATGAAAATTTTTACAAATAGTTTTAAAATAAGAAAATTACGTAGACCTTTTAGAGGTTGTATACTTATTATCCAGATTCAGTAATTGTTTGAGGCTGTTAAATATCAGGCTAATCATATTAACATTTCAAAAAAAAAAGATGTTTCTCTTTTGATACTTGTTGAACCAATTTTTATGAAAATTATTTAAAAATTGCTATTAAGATCAACAAGATTTGTAAATTTCAGTTCTTTATTATTTGTGCCTTTGCTTAATATAAAAGAATTTTGAATTTACTTATAGAATTGTTATATTACACAGTGAAAAAAATTTTTTAAATAGTGAAAAAAGTCTTAAGTGGTCGCTGTTTGAGACAATTAATGTGTAATGTTTAAATAACAAAAGGATTAATTTTTATCGCACATTTTGAAATTAGCGCGATTATTCACTATATGTAGTAAATGATTAATAATAAATAATTTCAATATAAAAAATCCTTTTAGGGTATTTTTTCTGAATGATTATCAAAGGAATGCATAATTGATTATAATTTTAAGAATCAAATATCTAAATGAGTATTTTATGCCTTTAATTTTAATCCTATATTTAAATTTGCTTAGATATAACTAAATTCTGTTTTCTAAATTTACAGTAAATACTAATATCGGAGATGCTGCGTCTGCTTTCCAGATTAAGAAATATTAATCTTTAAATATGTTTCTAAGCCCTTTTTGTTAAAAACTAAACATTTAAGCAAAGCGAAAATCAATAAAAGACCGATAGAAGAGAATTCTTAAGAATTATTTTAAAATTCTACCTGCTTCAAAAGACTATCAGCAGTGTCAAAAAGCAAAATGTAATAAAATTTGACCGCATAAGTAATGAGCTAGAGGGAGTTTTAAGAAAAGGCATTTCGCCTCTCTTTTATATGCAAAGAAAAATTACGTTTAAAAAATTGCACTGCTCTCAGTTTGAACAAATACGCAAGGTAATCTATTGATTTTATCAAGTAATATAAAAGGCTTGCATACAAATTAAAATAAAAAGTTCAGGCAATATTGTGTTTCTTCGTTGTTTTTTTTATTGCATTTCTTCCTTTTTAAATGTCACTTTTTAAGTAAATTTTAGTGCAAAAATATTGTAAATTCATGTCTTTGAAAAATGCATAGCATTCTGAACCATTCAACAAGAATTCATATGTTAATGTAAAAGTTCATTTTGAAAATTTGCAAAATATTTGACTCTTCTTCATCAAAGAGGATAAATATAAAATTTCTTTAAGAGTTTTGGTGGTTGAAGAAATGTTCTAAGCTGACAATTTCAAAATCTCAAATCATTATAGTTTATATGCATTTTAAACCCAAAATATAAACTATTTTCTATGAATAAAAATTTTTTTTAAATTTACCAAAAGGAATTGCTTTGTATTTATGTATATGAAAGAAATTCAATGCAAATTTATTCAGCCACTTCTTTCATGGGAGCTTTGCACTTTATAGAATGTAACAAATCAAGTTCTGTCCGTAACAAATTATCAAGACAGGTAAAACTCAAAGCTCTTGAAGAATATATAATAGGCACATTGAAATTCAATGACAAAGAGATTTTATAACACTGATTAGTCAGTAAAATTGCACTTAAAAAACAACTAGTTTCTTGCACTCAAAAACAACTCTAATGTTTTTTTAATCAGAAATTAATGTGCATTATGCGTTTTAAATCCAATAACTATCTAGATGTTTATACTATCCCAATTTAAGCTGTCATAGAGCTGCAATAAGTTGCTTGTTTGCATATTGATAGAGAGCAAATATTTTTGCTTTATTGGAAGTTATCTAACTTTCATCCTAACCAGTTGAGTTTTACAAACTCGAAGGCTGATAGCCCATCGGAAACAAAAGTTCTTTTCAAAGATTAAAAGTTATGAGGTTGAATTAATTGCTCATTTCCACATTTGTAATTAGGCAATTAGAAATGGTTTTTAACTCTTAATTTTAGCTACTAGTTTCAGAAGTAATAAATTGAAATTCACTAAAAAATGAGCTGAAAAATTTGTTAAAAATATTCTTTGAAATATATCTTCCACTGTAGATCATTAATAATATATTTTTTTAAACTTTCCCACTACCCAGAAGCAGAAAGGAACGTACCTAAAGCTTTATCACTTTTGACTCATATATCAACGTTTTAAACTGAAAAAATATTTTCGATAATGCGCCAGTCCTGAAGAAAAATACATTAGATTATAAAATGAAATGTATAAATGATTTTTCTTTACATTTTATCCCTCTACATAAATATTTCATTGATATTTTAAATACAGAACTTAAAGAAGAAACTTATCCTAATGCTTTAATGACTCGTGATCAGGCTCAAAACCTTAAATGTTTGCACAACAATTAAATATTTATTTAACCTATTAAGCCTAAATTTAAATGAGTTGGATTCATTTTTATTGCTTAAGTGTAAATATAATTATTTAATCACACCAACGTACGCCCCAACCAGATATCGGGTAGTTAAGTACATTGGATAGAAGTGTGAATGGAAGATGTGAACATGATAATTACCTACGAAAGGAATATTTTAAAATTCATTTTTGGAGGAATTCAAGAAAATAGAACTTGGCGAATAAGATCAAATTTGGAACTCTATCAATCATATAAAGAATCTGACATCGTTAACTTCATCAAAATACAACGAATTAAATGTGCAGGCCACTTTGTCAGAATGGACGAAGACCGCACCACTAAAAAAGTCTTCAATGTCTAACCAACTGGCACACGGAAAAAAGGTAGGTCAAATCTAAGATGGATTGATGGCCTGTTAAAAGATCTCCTAGTTTTGAGAATTGAAAATTGGAGAATACTAGCAGGAAAAACACAGGCCTGGAAAAGACTTCTTGAGAAGGCCAAGGCCCACCCTGGGCTGTCGAGACTCTGAGGAAAGAAGGAAGTGTTAACGGAGGGAGAAAAAAAATTGCAGTCCAAGGGTTTTCATTCATACTGTATAGTAATAAAAATTTTGATAAAAGGATATTGTGACCATTGTGATGAGTCTGAAATCATTCACATGCATAAATGACCCATCTTTGGGCTATAAGAATGTATTTCCTGTACATAGACATTCTTCTAGCTACTAAATTATAAACAGTTCTATGTTCTATGCACATATATTCAAAAAAATACAGCATTGGGAGAGATTCCCGCTAGTGGAGCCACACAGGATTTCAAGCAGCCTAATGATTTACTCTCTTGTTTCTTCCTTCCTCTGCCTGAGGAAAACCGTACAAATACTCTATCTGTTGGTACCGGGTGGTTATAACTAAAGTTATGCTATTTATAGGCCTGTAGAACCTGTTTTGCTTATCGGATTTTGTGGAAACTTGGAATATATGCTATATGGACCATGGGAAAAAGATTTCTGCAATAATAAAAAAAATTAGTACAAATTTCGACCACCAGGTGGCTTTTATTGAATATTCCTTATGCAAACCCGTAAAATCTCTATATAAACTTGCAGTCATAGCCAGAGAAGCATTCAGAATACGTTTGTCGTCGTTAATTATTCCTGATTTACAGGAACGACAATGTTTGCAAACCACTATCTTTATGCAAGATAGAGCAACTCCTCATATTGGGCGCCAAGTCAAAACACTGCTTAATGCTAACTTTGGCGATAATTGTGATTATCTAGATATTTTCCGGGTGCAGGGACTTCTCGCTCACCCAATTTAAATCCCTATGATTTCTGATTGTAGGGATTTATCAAAGACCGTGTTTGTAGAGGAAAAATTAGGACTTTACCTGATGTGAAAGCCATCAGTATACGCTATGTGGCTTAAATTCCTCGTGAGCTGCTTCGTGCTACCATATAAAACGCTATAATGCGTTTTCAACACGTTATTGATGTCAATGCAGCACATATTGAGCATATTCTGTAATTTAATATATTTTAATGATTCCAACATATTTTTTGTCCTTCTTTGGGTACCATATTTCCTCCCAGTAGTCAGAATTTGAACTATTTTTTTTTATTGCAAAAACTTTTTTTCCGTGGTCCAGAGAGCATATATTCCAAGTTTCATAACAAAATACGAAAAGCAGAAAGGGTTCTAAAGGCCTCTGAATAGTGAATAGTGTAACTTTAATTATAACCACCCGGTACCATCTAAAAGTTGTGGCATTAAGAAACGCTAATATATTACTTCTGGTTACAATATCAATTAAATAAGTAATTAACCATCTTAATTATATATTTGTACAGAGTTCCAAGTTGTCGCAATAACAATGTAAATACTGTATTTAATCTAAGCCACACTATTTTTCCCGTGTTAATGTTACTGAAAATCGGATGCGGCTTAGAATCGAAGGCAAAATATTTGTTGAGTGGGGAAAATTGAGCTTTTATCCGTTTACAAAAGGAAAAAAAATGTAACCATCTATTCTGGCCACTTGCATCCATGACTTATCCCACTCTACAGTTTATTTTCAGTATTCACAGTCTATCTCCTAAACATCGTAGTTTGCCCGTATTTAGGAAATCTTTTTGTATACGCTTTCTTGTAATCACCTAAACATCAAAGATATCGGTAATAACATCAAGACAAGCTCACTATGATGCAAGTATGAAAAGGGACGCAATTTTATATGAAGAAAGAAACGGAAACAGATCAGTGGCCACTGAAAATTTGACACGGATGAAACAAATACCTATACGTTGATGGCGTAAGCAAAATGATATCATTTTTGCTTATCAATATTCATCAGTCTTTAATAATTCTCTCTCTCTCTCCTTACATTCATTTTAAAAAATGTCTCCTTAACAAATGCATTGGATGGCACGGAAGACAACATTTTGTGGGAAGTCAGCTGTGACAATGGAAGTAAAAAAAAAAAAAATAAAAAAAAACGAATGATTTCCGAAACATGATACTGACGTTAAATATCTATGTATTTGAAAGTTTTTAGAAGTAAAATAAATAAATTATTAACTTCTTATTATTTTTCATTAAATATATTTTTTAATTGCTTAAGTATCGGATGTTGACGAAACTTTTACACACGTTTTATTTTTTCTCAGAAACTAGTAGAGAATTGGGTTTGAGGCTTAGAATCAATGTCGACTTAGATTGGAGTAAATACGGTAGTTCTCCTTAATTCGTAGCTGGATTTTTGTCCATATGTTTTTACAACCAGCAGACAAAGTATTTAACTAGTTACATACTTTTTTTATTGTTTTAAACATTCGAACTGGGTATATAGTAAATATAACTCTTCTTTAGCCTAACCAGATCAGCTTAAGTTTTTCATTTGCTTTCAAAGACACTTTTGTGGGCGTGGCAACCTAGTAGCTTTGGTCATGATTTCATGACCGGAATGTCGGAACCGTCGCATAGAGGGTGCCGATGCCCTTTAAATCTGACTAAGGTTCAATGTTCTCCCGTAGGCTTAGGGGTGCCAGCAAAGGAGTCGTCCTGGACACTTGGCCAAGTTTCAACATTACAAGGTTCATCGCCAATAGCCTCCGTGTTGCTTAATAGTGCGATGTTAATAAAACACTCTTAAAGACATTTTCTGAAGAAATTCACTTATTTATAGCAATTACAATGTGAGTAACTTATTTAATACATTCCTAATAAAGTTAAAGGAATATATTTTAAAATATAAAACTTTACAACTGAGTCATTTTCTCTCTCATTTCAGTTAATATTTAATACAGAAATATAATTCAAATGTTTTAAGACTCAAATTTCTTCATCCCAAACTTTTACTGAAAACAAAGAAAAATTCATTTTTTAAAGAAGTTCTTATTCTTCTACAAGTAAGAAGTAGCATTTTGTCCTATTTAATATGTGAAAATAATATTTACTTTGTATGAAACCAGTTAAACTTTTTTTTAGTCCTACGCCCATCTTCAGCATCTCTGCCGTTAGTCGACGAGCAGCCCAATAAAATGATGACGAAGCAAGAAAAAAATCAAAATTTGCCTCCATAGGATTGTCTACAAAAAACTTCAAAACAATAGAGAAGTGTCTGAGGTGGTCACCATCCATTTCCCCCTGGTAGCATAGAGGCAAACAAGCAGAATTCTTTACTCCAATGTGATGTAAATGCCTCTGCAAATAGCCATGTCCGATCAGTAAACGAAAGCAAGCAACTCCAACAGATCGAGGTAGGGAACTGGGGGGGGGGGGGTTTCTACCACTTTTGTTATGCAAGATGTTCCACCTTTTACCTGCAGTTGCATCACCATTCTATCAAATTGCAGTTCACTGTAAATGAGTCATTTGATGTTACGCAGAGGCAAAGGAGAGTCAGGTTGGGACATGAGAGATCCTGCTTTAGCAAGCCTATCTGCTTTCTCATTTCCAGAAATGTTACAATGACTGGGAATCCAATGAAGGGCAATGCTATCTCTAGACTTTCCCAGTTCAATTAACTTCATTATACAAGAATAAACTAGTGCGTTTTCATTATATCTTGAGCTTACTATGACTAAATGGTAGCTTGAGAATCGATAAAAAACACAATATTACATTCAGAACAGCTTTCCAATTTATCGATCGCAAATGATATTGCTGCTATCTCACCATCAAAATTATCGCAATACCTTACAACAGGATAACTAATACTGAAAGCCCATGAAAAGACTCCAGCACCAGCATTTTTAATAGCATCTTCTGCTGAACCATCTGCGTATACATGGAACCATTTGTCAAGAGGATATCTGCAATGTATAGTAGCAAGAGCAGCACTTTTGAAGTCACTTAAACTGATATGTAAAATTAACTTTGTTTAATGGGAATGATGTATAAATGAACTGCTGTATTTTCATTACAGACAGTTACCAATGTTTTTCCAGTAATTTTAACTTAAGAGGTCTCAGGGGTGTTAAATTTCTCTAGAGGACTGAAAATGCAAACAATTTTCAAACAGGTATACTTCTTTTAAATTTGAATTAAATAATTCGAATCTTCTACACATTATTTATAAAGGAATGGGGCTTCAGAACCGTATAAAATGATTAAAATATAAACATAATTTTAAAAATTATAAGCATAGGAAAATAATAAACTTTTCGTAAGGAAATATTTATTAAGTTTTACGTTGCGCATGAAATTTTGTAAAATAGTAGCTTTAATTACTAGCTATAAGTTGATTTCTTAAGTTAAATGTATCCTTATTATACTGTAGCAATATTATATTAATAGAATAATACGTTATAGTTTTTAAAAAATAAAAACATTAAACTTTCAAAATTTTAAAAAAAATTCCAATATTTTTCAAATATCTTGAAACACACAAAAGATATATTATTCTTAAAGGATGAAGGGTTTAAAGAGTATGATACATTTTATATAATTCTATAATGTTTTATACATCGAGGCTACTATTTTAGAAAATAGCGTAATTATTACAGAATTTTTATATGCTTATAATTTTTTAAATTATGATTATATTTTAAGCATTTTATACTGTTCTGAAGCCCCATTCCTTTATAAATAATGTGTAGAAGATTCGAATTATTTAATTTAAATTTAAAAGAATTATATATGTTTGAAAACTGTTGATATTTTCAGCCTTCTAAAGAAATTTAACACCCCTGAGACGTCTTAATGTTGTTTGTCTAATCTGTTTTAATAAGATAAAAATAAATAATGTGCTATTTTGAAAACTTCAACTTTGAGAAATGTGTAAATGGATGAAGATGAGAATACTTTTCTTTTAAAAAAATCGTAATGGTAGTTAGAAATGTCGGGGAAGGGAGCAGGACACACTCAACAAAATGTCTTTTGAGAAGCTTGACAAATAAGTTTTATATATTTTTCAAAAAATAAAATACTTGATATCTCTTAAGATATTTTTCAAGAATCTCATTCGTAATTTGAATACTTTTTTTCATCAATAATCAATTTTACACCGTTTTCTGTATAAAAGAGAAAAATATTAACTGAAAATAACTAGATAATTCTTAAATGTTTTTAATAAAATATTGGGAAACATTCGGTGAAAAAGAATTCTCACTAAAACTCTTACAATTGAATAGCTAAACAAAAGGGCTTAAAATATATGTCATTCATTTCTAAAGAAATGGAGCAAAGTCTTCAACTTTTCATTCCCCGCCAATTGAAAAAGAAAAGAAAAAAAATCTTGATTATCTTTTCTTTTTGAAAACGATTTTTTTTATAAGAAAAAAAAACTATCTAAAGAAGATTTCGTTTTTGAAATAAATAGGCTGTGAACTTGTGTCAAAGAAATTATTTATCACATTAATTTAAATGCTTTCGTTGAGAAGTTTTTGTGGTAGTAACTCTTGAGGTTTAGTAATTAAACTTAAGAAGTTAGCAAAAGACATAATATCTGACTTCTGAAATCCTTCAACCGTGTTTTTTAAGCTGCTTGACTAGTAAGCTAATGATTTTTTTTGTTTCTGAAGATATCTTACACAAAAATTATCTTTTAAAAACATTCTTTGAGTCATTAGAGTTTTCTTAAATAAAAAGGAGAATACATTAAGAAACGAATGAAAATAAAAAAATATAAAGAGGTTTTAAAAATTACCTCTCATTGAGCTCAAATCTCACTCTACACATTGAAATATTTTTACCTTAAATGAGCGTTTATTAACGTCGCACTATAAAGCAACATGATGGCTATTAGCTACAAGCCTTGAAATTTTAACCCCGCTCAAGTAATAAGGATGGCATCTGAGTTGGAACCCTCATCTTCAAACTACCACACCATACTAATAGGATGACTCTGAGTCCCGATAGATTTAATATGCATCAACCCCTCAACACTGCGGGTTTCCAGTGACACTAGGCTTAAATTCATGGCCACAAGCTCGTGACCATGACCACTAGACTACCGTGGTCACTAATATTTTTAACATATGAGCATGTTTTATCATGCTTTCATACTACAAAGTAGACGTTTAATCTTTCCACAGAAGTTAAAAATTGCAGAAATTTCTCTGATTCTATTGCATTTTTCAGAATAAAATGTAATACACTCATACATCTCTCTTTCTCTCTCTCCCTCCAGGGGTCGTTCGCGTCACTTGACCGTGGTTCAAAATTATAAGATATTAAAACCCTCGAGTAGCTGAATATCCTCTTTCTCTCTCTTTATATGTATATAGGCTTATTCTCTTCAAACAAGAGATAACATCCAACAATCACATTCGAAAAACACATAGACAGTAGGAAAATCACACAATGAAGGACATGTGAGTAACCGAGATTAAAAATTATAAAATGGATGCTGCAGTATTATAAACATTGCTGACTTAGGACAGCTAATATATAAAATAAATTTATATAAAAGTGGTGTTGAACATGTTTTTTAGCCAGCCAATATTCCCCCTTCATGTAAATAATACTGAGCAAAAACCTATTGAAAGTAATAGATAGGAATATCTAAATCCATTACAAGATAGAGGTAACTTACCTAAAAATTGCACTTAAAAATGCAGACCCCGCGCTAAATCTGAGTGCAATTAATAAGTTATTCCCAGATTCTGGACCCTAATGCAGATTTAAATCATGTGAATGGCTGAAATGTAGCACTTAACAAAAGTATAAAAAGAATGGAAATAAAGATTAATAAGAGTTGCAAATTATAGCATAACTTTAATAACAGTATAAATATGAATACAATAATAATAAGTAATTTTATCTAATATTAGAATATGGAGATAACTATAACTATGAAATATTTAAGTTTATAGTAATAAACTATTATCACAATCTCAGAATTTTTAATCCTTACTATTTTGAATAGCTTTATTCATATATATATATATATATATATATATTCAGCTATGTTTATAATACTGCAGCACATCCATTTTATAATTTTAATCTCGGTTGTTCATGTGTCCTTCATTGTGTGATTTTCCTACTGTCTATGTGTTTTTCGAATGTGATTGTTGGATGTTAATCTCTTGTTTGTAGAGAATAAGACTATATATATTAGTATATATACATATAAAGATTTATTTATTAAAATGCATTATTACTTTTTGAATTTTCAGTATCTTGCCGGAGATATCTAAGTATACTGTGAGACAGTGGCGTAGCTACCACCTTATCAACCGTATCAATGATTTGGGGCCCCGAAGCTTCAGGAGCCCCAAAACGCGTAAGCTAAAAAATCATAGTATGTTAAGGTGCCCTAATAAAGAGCCCTCAATGAATTTTGATGCATGGCCCTTTCAGGACTAGCTACGCCCGTGTTGCGAGATTTAATTTCTTTAAAAATACAATGTAGCTAATGATATTAAATGCACATAAAATAACATTTCAAACAAATAAACAGTTTTCATTTGTTTATCTTAAGGAATTAATGGTCAGAAGGTATAAATCGGTGATTCCCAAAGTGGTCTATATAGACCACCAGGGGTCTATGACGACTTGCAAGGGGTCCACGTCAGTGAGAAAAGTAATTTAGGGGTCTATGAGATATAAATGGGGGTCTATGATAAAGGCTCTTATTAAACCACATCGTGACATTTTAAAAGAAAATGTAACGAAGGGGAAACCAGATTTTATTTATTTAACAGATTTATTAACTAAATATAATGAGGTTAATTTGCACAGTTACAGCATATATTTTATTAAAACAAGGACCACTTCAATTTTTCTTGTCAGAATTAAGGTAAAAAGAGTATAATATTGGAGATCTCGAATTTTCTCAGTTTCTCATTTTGTCACAGACAATCTTCCAGAATAATATTTTTGAACCTACGTTCATTAAAATGCACTCTATTCAGATTTTGAATATAGGTTGAGAATGCTTTGAGTATGGTAGACAAAAAAAAATAAATATATAAAAATAAATAAATAAATAAATAAAATAAAAGACTAGACACTACTAACCGAAGAAATTTAAGGTTAAACTCGATAAGATTGATGCTAAATGTTGAAAATTTGATATTGAAGTGCCAAATTTATCCCTCCTATTAAAAGCATTTTTGTTTGCTACTCAATTATTTTTATGTATTATGAAATTTAAATTTAAAATTAATTAACATGTTTTTCTAAAGTTTTAAGCGCCATACTTCACTACAGTTAAAAATTTTAATATTTTGAAGTAAGTAGCTCTGTACCATCTGTCAAAAAGTCATTAAAGTTGATCAAAGGGCAAAAATTTAATATTAGATAAGCAGGCGTCTACCCAAAGACGAAAAACA
Organism: Trichonephila inaurata madagascariensis; assembly: GCA_019973955.1. Lineage (NCBI taxonomy): Eukaryota > Metazoa > Arthropoda > Arachnida > Araneae > Nephilidae > Trichonephila > Trichonephila inaurata. The sequence goes on from BMAV01023577.1 coordinate 279,748, forward strand.
TAGCAAGGGGTCTATGAATCAGAAAAGTTTGGGAACCTCTGGTATAAATAAACAAATACAACTTGTAGAAATTACTATCAGTAAACTACTTATTTTGAAGTTCTTTCATACTGTAGGTAAGTTTAATTACCCGTTGAAACTTTTCCAATCAAACAATTCCTATTATACTTTAATATTATAAATTCATTTATCCCTAATAAGGAATTATTTAATACTTTTTTCTCATAAACAAATTTAATAAATTTATTTTTTTCAGTCCCAAGTTGAGAGCATTAAAACAAAGTTCAAACACTTTATTGCCTAAATAGAAGCATATTTAAAATTCTTCTACTTTCCATTCTTTTCAAATAGTATTTTTCACAAAGATTATTAGTCTAGAAATTTAAATTTATTAAGAAAATACAGCCTTTTTCCGTTTCTAAAATTTTCGTTTTTATAAATCTAAGCGATACATTTTATACACTTTATTTGTAAGAAGTAAAGAAGAAATCCCATTTTAATACAAATTCCGTTTCTTTTATTGACAGTATTTTTAAGATCCAGTCTGAAGTAACACATGGGAAGAAAAAATTTGAAATTAAAATGCGAAGTGGTCGATAAACTGGAGCTTCGACAATTCCAAAATTGGATGTCACTTCGAAGAAACGAATATTAAACGATGACACGGCATTCACGCTTTTTCATCTCAAAGAGACCTTTGTGATATCAACTCTCCAGTCGAAAAAGTCTCTAAAAATAATGCATCGTCAGCATGTGAAATCTTCAAGTGGAGAACATGCTTCAACAATTCTCCCCTCCCCAAATTCAAATTTAATATTATTTACTGAAATTGTAAATTATTTTAAATGGCTAAGTCAAAAGATTGTAGGGGGAATACTGAATACACACACATCGAATTCACTGTTAAGAAAAGAATATTTTATCAAGAACTCTAATTTCAAGGTATTTTTTTTTTCTTTTATCTAGATTTAATTTATTTTCCCTAAAAACGTTAATTAGGAATTTTAATGAGATTACAAAATTTATTGAAAAAGATTGAAGAGCTTTGTTCGAAGTAAAATTAATTAATGAAACATGGGCATGCATTAAATCAAAACAAAAACTAATCAAATGAAAACATAACTTGCCATTGATGATTCGAAAATAAAATATGAATATGAATATTAATCAATATTGCTATTGGGGTTCTCAATTATATTTGGACCCAAATAACGGATTGTTTTTAATCAAGCATTTTAAAACAACAGCTTTTATTATTGGAAATAGTCAAATCAAATTAATTAAGTCTCTTAGCGTACCTAAAAAATTTTATGCATATTAATAAGATTTCTTAGTGAACATTTTAAGAAAGGATTATTAGTAGAAATTAATGAAGGTAAAAGGGGCCAATTGGGTTCTCCCATTGTTATTTTATCATGTTTACTTTGAACTGTGTGAAATACTTCAAGAAAGCCAATAAGCCTTCAAGAAATAGCCAAGAAATAAAAATGTAATGTAGGAAATGACCTATTTTTAAATCTTTTTGGTAATTCATAGCATTTTATAAGCATTTGCAACTTATTCCTTAATTTTCTTTTTAAAAAAACGCAATGAAGACAGATGGATCGTTAATATCATAAAACTTAAAATTTTGTACCATATTACAAACACTATTACGAAAAATTTTTTCTACAAGTTTTATTTCCTGTTACATGCTGAAATACGTGATATCAGAAAAATTATGTTAAAAAAGCAATATTTGTATATTCTGATAAATTTTTCTTTGAATACCATTCTTTTTAAAGCATATTGATTGTTGTAATTTTTTTATTTTTTGATATTAGTTTTAAGAGTTATATCATTTTTAATATATTACATTGAGGTTATAAAATACCAAAGTTTTATTATTGGAAGTAATGTTTGAAACTGAAAAATACATTTTGTCAACATTAAATTTTAAAAGATTGTTATATTTTAAAATAATACTTTGTATCTAATTTTATAGTTATTAAACTTTAGTATTGCAACATAAAATATTTGAAAACTGATGATAAATAATAAAAGGGAATAGAAAGGATGAATAAATATTTAAACTTTATAGAAATATATTACTTTCTTTCTAAGACAATTACCATTGAATAAATGTAACATTGAAACAAAAGAGGTAATAAATTACATCTTTTCCCCCTTAGCATTATATTCTCCTCTATTCGTTTATATTCAATTCACAAACAATACGATTACATTTCCAGTAGTTTCATTCAAAATTTTGCTTACACAGAATAACATAAAAACATGATTTTTTTTTAATATTCATGTTTCTCAGGCCAATAATCCTATTTTATACTTAAAAATAGAGTTGTAACATAGAATTTTTACTCGTTAAATATCTTATTTATTTAAATACTGCTGCCATAAATTACAAAAATGTTTTACAAAGTAAGACTTTTGATAATTTTTAAGAGAATTTTTAGAATATTTCTGCTTTTAAAGAATTAAAAAATGATCAAATCTTTAGTTAATTTATAAATGTAATTTTTTTTTCAAATTCCTATACTTACGTTTTACGAAATTTGTGTTGATTGAATCACATATCAAAATAGCCGAGATTTAAAGCTAACACAGGATAAATAATGAATATATATCGGTTTTTTGAGCCTTTTTCTATAATTTAGAGGATTTTTAAAAGAAAGTAAAACTCTTTCTTTTTTATGGAATCTAGAAAGAAGCTTAGAAAGAATGAATTCTTAAAAAGGTATTTTTCACGCAAAATGGCAATAAAAAGTTAGTGTTTATGGATATTGTAATCCATGAGTAAAATATTTATCGAAAAATTTTGAAGAAATGAAAATAATAATAATATTCATTGCGTTATCCTTGTTTTTTTATGTTTAGAAATTTTGTTTCCATCTCTTTTTTTCTGAGAAATTAAATTTATTAATATTTAATAATGCATTTTACACATCTGAAACTATATATTAAGTAAATTGGTTTTATTCAAAGATTCTCCAGAGTTCTCCTTATCAATGAAAATTACAAAACAAAATTATTTTTTTCCAAGAATATTAAACTTTTAATTAATTTTATGAGCATAAATATACTATAGTTTTTATTAGTTACTATTTTTTAGTAATTAATGTTGTTAATAAAAAGTATGTAAATGAGATTTTTTTAAATAATTTCTGAACGATTAAAATGTAAATTTTCAAAATAAATAAAATAATTTTGATAATTTTTTAAAAAATAAATTTTTATGAAGCCAGGATTGTAGCTTTTGTTTTAGATTCCTGGAAAAAAATATAAACACAAGAAATTTTAACAATTTGTGCTAAATTTCGATATCATATTACAATGATGAAAATGAGTTTTGTAAGACAAATGAAAAATATAGGATTGTATAGGGGATGCACCCATCTATAAAGGGAATGTAATGGTATAAAAAATTAAACATAAAACTAATGAAACACTTTTTTCTATTTTTTTGTTTATAATCTAATTAAATTTTTAGATTTTTTTATGCAATAATTCTTATTTCTATTATATTATAGAGGAAAATATGAGTGGGGTGGTGTGAGTGGGTTATTAAAATTATTCTTTTAAAGGGAATGATGTTGGAAAAGTTTGGGAACCCCTGTGTGTGTGTTCTAGATGATATTAATTTAAATAAAAGATTTTTTTTTTGATAAAAGAGACATTAATTTTATTTCTTCTTAAAAAGAAATATTCTGGTCTCATTTTTAATAATCAATATTGAGAATATACCATTTGCATCAAAATAAAAGGTAAACCGTATAACAGTAATTACGCATATCTTCTTATTTTATGTATTCATTCCTATTCTGTATTCTTAAAAAATAATCAAAAATACTGAAATTTTTTTTAAAATGTATTAGATCCAAATATTATTCTTATTCATCCTCTTAATTTGCCAGGCTTTGCTTCTTAATTTAAAAACACATTCATTGCATTATTATTAAATATTCAAATCTTCAAAATTGAATTACGTTTCATTGTTGACAATAAGAATATTATGAATTAGATTTTCGTGGTGTTTAAATACTTCTTTCCAACTGTGTGAATATCATTTTCCTAATTTAATAATTTCAGTTTCCTTCAGAAAAAAGGAAGTGAAAGAGAATACATTAAAAAACTGAATTACTTCTAGGATAATAAAAACATAGAATCTCTGCAAAGCATTAACTGCATTTATTTTAAAAAGAGAGAATATATCAGTGTTTTCAAAAAAGTCTCACTTGTGAAAACTTAAACTAATTGGAAAATTTTTTTAATCATGTTGCTGTGTATTTCCAAGCAAATTGAATGCTCTCATACAAAGAAAAAAAACGTTATTGGCACTTCAAACATTTAATATCAGAAATAAAAATTTTTTAATTATATTTCGTTGAAATCTGATAAAGAAATTCTTTATTTATGAAATGAGGTTCTGCTTATAATTTAATAAAAAAATGCCACCAAAATTGATTTTTACTAAGCTCTGAGATTCTTCGGAAAAAATACTCATTGAAGATGAATATATCCCATTTAGCCATGTAATAAATTATTTACAAGATTCGTAAACACATTTTGTTTTATATGCAAAACAAATTTTTGAGTTTTTCGTGAACATCAATAGTAGCTTGAGCTTTATTATAATTCATACCATATATATATTTCCCCCTGTGAAATACTTTTTCCTACTTAACAAAAATCTTCAAGTCATTTCTTTCTCTCTAGCCTGTTAATTGAAACCAACAACATTCTCGAGAGTAACCATTAATTCATCTGAAAAATCATTAATTCATTTCTAATAAAATTTTAAATTCTTTGATGATAGAAGAGTAATATCTGTGTAGTTTTGGATAAATTTTATTGAAAATGTTTTATTTATCATTTAAATGAGCAGTCGAAACGGTTTCTGGAATTAAATTTCTTGTTTTAGTAAATAATATGGATTATAATGAAATACTTGTTGAAGCATATTATTAATACCAGAAAAATTTATAATAATTTTATATTTAGAGAGTAGTTGTTTCAAAAACATTATGTGATTCAAAAAATAATGTTGAGTTACAGACTTCAGTGCTTTCTATTGAATTATTTGTCACAAAAGAAACTGAAGGTTTCATTATTTAATTATTTAATGAGATAAAGGAATTAATTAATGTTAGCCATAATGTAATCATGAAATTATTTAAAAGCATTATGTAAGTTATTTCATCAAGATTTATTGTTGAAGAGGAGCTTAGAAATAAAATACAGGTACTACTGGAAATTTTTTCATAGATTATACTCCAAGGGCATTTCGATAAAATTATATTTTATTTCTTTTTCTGATATTTGTACGGGTAAAATTTGTTTATATGACTTTCTTAAGATTTGGAAAACCGTAATTCTCTGGCTGGTGAAAAGACACTTGCAGAGTACTGAGTGCAAAAATTTTTCAACTTTTAAATTTAACAATACAATATATAATATAGAATACAAATTAATTGAAGATATATTTTCAATAAGTTAAAAATTCCTTTTCTTTTGTCATATTTAAAAAGTAATTTAATGTTCCCTCAATAAAATGTTCCAGAATTTTAATCTACATTGCCTTTTCAAATCAACAAACTCTTTTTTTCTTCATTCAATGGGAATATAAATGTAAAGTTTGACTTAACATATATATGCCTAACATACTTTTGATTCTAGTCTCTAAAGTAATATTTCAATATCAAAAAATAAAACTGATATTGTGAATAAAAGAAAAGAAAAAACAAAATCGTATTTTCATCAAAACCAAAAGTTCAATTACTAAAAAAATATTGCACTAAAAATTAAAATTGAAATAGAAATAATTCCTAATGCATAAAACGTAATTAGAAAAATCAATAAAACGAATAAATATAATAAATACTTTTATAAATCCAATCTTTATGGGAAACGAGCTGAAAAAATTACTCATTTCCAAGAAATTGAAAATCTGAGTCGCCTTAAATGAATATCCCACATTAATTAGTTACAGAAGTTTTTTGGTGCTAAGAAGTACGTGCTTATGTTTTCGGGCAAAACAAGTTTAATATTTCAGATGCGATGCAAATATTATGATGGAAATCCAATAATTAACTTTGATGAATAAAAAAGCTTATTATTGCATAAAGGTAGATTGTGAGTTTGAAAATATTAAGAGTTGTGTGCAAGCAATTATTAGTATAAAGTCATTTTTTATTGCAAACAAAATCCACAAATATTTTTAAAAAATAAAGTAGTTTTCAATACAACTTTCAAAAGAAGAATTCCCGAAAACTCTGAACATATCTCATATTGGAAAACATTAATTCTTGGAATAATATTTCCCACTGAATAATTTTGTAAATTTTAAGCACCTTTTCAAGCTCATAATATCATACTAACTGGAATGTGTGTGTGGGGGGAGGGGAGAATTTTAAAAAGAAATAGCTCATTTTTTTTAAACGCTAAGAAACTCAACAACTCTTTACTCTTAAAGTATTGGAATAATTGGTTGCTTATGAACGTCGCATTCTGTAGCTGTACAGGGGCTGAACAAAATCTTAGAAAGATATATTGAAACTAATTATTGGCTAATAATGGGGCTAGTGCAAATAAATCGAAAGAAGTGCACGCAAGAAACTTGAAAAAGTTGTCTTACAAATCCAGAGTAAAATTTATTAATCCCCACCATTAGATTCAGGCTCAGGAAGCCTGGTTGATCTAGTAAGTTTTTGTAATCCTATTTATACCAAACATAGATTAGCAACTTTCATGAAGGGAATATTAAGTATATTCTTAGTTTACATTTGATTAAAATAACCTTAGAAATGTAAAAACGACAAGTCTGGAGGCACTTGTAATCTTAAGTCCCACTGTAGCATCTAGAATTACAATTCTAGTTTTAATCTGATTCCAACTGAGACCTAGAAAGAGAGTGAGACATTTGAAGCAAGTGGATGTTGTATGGAACTGGGAAAATAGAAGTTAGAAAAATGAGGTACTATTCGGAGGTTCCGTTCACTCGCTTCACCATGACTTCGTAATTACAAAATCATCCTCAACAGTCCTCGTTTAGTTTCTACAATGACATTGATTCTACACAATCAATAACTCTATCTGAATTTGATGTGATAGCTTTAAGATGCAGTTGAATTTTACTTGCATCACTTAATATTTTAGATGATGGTTTTCAATGAAAACTACTGAAAAATCAGTGAAACCACCAAGCACAGGGTCGTTATAACTTCGATTGTGATGGCCTAGTTTTTCACATTGAGAGCTTGTTGTTGTTTCTGGAGCCACCTGTCTGACGTAGTCAGATCGAGGTCCAAGAAATTCATCGCGGCAAGGAACTAGATGTACGCCTGTAGTTGACCTTGGCCTTGAGCACCATACAGGTGACAGTACGAATTAGCTCGGAGAAATTTCTGGAGGGACGATAGATGGCGACACCACCGACCTCAAACTCCACAATTTAGGCACGGAACTGAAGGGGAGGGAAATATTCTCCAGTCCCCTGCACTCGTGATTCAGCAAGGAAGACTTCGGACCCACTGATGAAACGAGCACTTACTCCGTGTGTACTCGGAGGGTATTTGGTGGCATCGGGCATCGAACCCAGGCCTTCCGGTCGGGAGTCCGATGCTCTAACCACTAGGTTACCCACGGCCCGCTTATGTGTGTAAATATTCCAAATGAATCCTAGATTTGAATTGCGATTGCCCTTAAGAGTGTCGTATAAAATAAGGAAATCTGTTGTACTTTCAATTCAACTAATCTCAAAACCTTCGAGTGAAGTAGAGTGAAATAGAAGAATTAGATACCAGCTCAGGTGCGTTCTTCGTTACTTGACTTTGGTCAAATTTAGAGGTAAGCAACTAATAGTTAAAGGTTATAATAACACAGTAGTTGTAGTTTCAAACTTATTGGTCAACAGAATTCAAGCCAAAAAATATTTCTATTCAGTTTGTGGTTCAAATCCTGGTTTCACAAAAGATCCATCGTGTAAAGGAGATGATGCACGTTAAATCTGTCTGTGTTGAGTATCATAACGGTGGTGTTGTGTGGAAGCTAGAAGAATGAGGTGCTAGATCAGGTGTCAACCTTCTCATCTAACTGAGGCACAATAATACAAGGCAGAATGTCTGTGGTAAGAGGATATTTATGTCAGGTAGAAATAAACTATAGAAAATTGTTAAATAAATTTAATAGTATTTGTTACCTTTGGTCCACATAATTCAATCATTTAATTCGTGTTAAATTAGTCAACTATTGAATTTCATGGAAATATTGAATTATATGTATATTTAATTCTTCAAGGAAAATACCTTGAAGGATTAGAATTTCAATGATTTTCTAGTTATTTATTTGTGACTGAAATTAATTTCAAATGATTAATTTCTACCTTAGAATATACAGAAGAATATGCAATAACCAACTAATTAATTAAGAGTTTTAATTTTTTCTAAGTTTTCTAGGATTAATTGTTATTTATCACCTGAAAAAGGAGCAAAATGTGTTCAATATTTTTAAGGGAATTATAAAATATGTATATTTTACTAACTATAAAAAAGGGAAAGGCCTATTATAATGCATAAAACATTTTACAACTTGGTGGACTAAAAGCTAAGGGGGAAGCGTATACTACCCCCTTTCAAAAAATGTATGCTTATTTATGAAACGTTAATATCTTTCAGACAAAGTATTATGATTTCCGTGGAAAATGCAGAGACGTTTACATCTAATTTACACACTCACAGTCTCTGTTAAAAACTTTGAATATACCACATCTGTGATTATTCTTATAATTATTTAATTGTTTCTATAGTCCAATTCTGTTATGTGCAGGTCATTTTTCTAAAATTCAAGTAAACTTAAAAGGGGAATTCTCTACGAGCAAAGTTGAACTTATATAAAACTGTCTTTGTTAAAGTACAATATTCTATTAAGATATGTCAAACTAATAAATAAAAAAATCGAAAATTTTCTCTCTCTTTCATATTTCTACTGGTTAATTATAATACATTTTAAACAAGTTGCATTTATATAAATATATTGTAATATAAATTTAAGAGTAATTTGCAAAACGGAGAGGCATAAGAAACTTTTGAGGTAACTAAATGAATTGGAACGAAGAATTTTCCTTCAAAATGATAATAAAATTGATAACAAAACAGAAAATGCTATTGAGAAATCCAAATAAATATAAAATGGGCAGCTAATTTAAGTTCAATTTACGGATTGAAGGGGAATGCCAGTTTAACTTATTTTGATTGCCAATATTTATCTCAACTTCTCAGTATATATGGATGAGTAAAAAATATCTTTTTTGATAATAAAGAATATTTTGAATTTGGGAAATCACAATTGATTTTTGTATGCCCAAATAATAAAACTTATCTTGTAAATTTTGGGGGATTTAATATCATCCAGATTATTCAATCAGTATTAAACTGACCAATTATCACAATGCAGATGAAAGCATTTGAATAATTCAAATGGAAGGACTATCTCAGAAAACCGTGTTTAAATGCATTAACTTCCTGTATTAATATGTTAACTGACTTCAGTAATTATTTATTTTAAATGTAACATCCAACAAACGGATGGAAATAATTGCATTATCTACCAATAAATCTGTATAAGAGAGGAATACTCAATGACTGGCTGAACTATACCATCATTTGTTAACATTTTCGCAATACCAATCATTTCATTAATCTCGCTTTGTCACGACATTTAAATTGAATTTTAACTTTCTTCTTTAATTTAGAATGCGAAATCGAAGTCGTATCACAATAAATCAAATCTAATAATGGAGGGTGTAAAATTGGGGTGTTTTAATTTACAGTGATTCACAAGGAAAATGGCCTAGATTTCTTAAATAGATTTTATGCGTACTAGTTTCTACAAAATTACTGAAAACGGATCAATTTTTTCCATATTAGAGAATTTCTCAAATATTTCATGATGAACATCATGTAATAAAATACATACTAAATAAAAAGTATCTAGACTCACAATGAATACGGTCTAAAAATCAGTATTTTTATGTATTTGTTTTTATTTCTTGTGTTTTCTAATAGTGGAAGCATTGGTTCATTTGATTTTCTGTGCAATCGAGAAAAGTTTTTCAATTTTTTTAACAAGAATTCTTAAAATACTTTCTGTTTTTTTTTTAATTAAAAATATGGTACAAACAAATAACCATCTTAAGATAATCTTATAATCAATCTCATTGATATTGGGTGCTGATGATGTAGTTTCAATAATTTCAAGGTGATTATGATCTATCCACTTTTCAAATACTTTATACTTAAGATTATTATCTTGATTGAGATGAAAGAAATTAAGGATGTCTAATTTTGAGGTTGATTTTAGATTTGATTTTGTATAATATATCAAGGAACATGGTTTTATTTGAATTTCCTACAATAAGGTACATAAAATATATCTCTCAACCTCTCTCTCAAACCCATAAATTCTCGAGCCTACACACACGCACACATATATATGCTCTTTAAAAATACTGTCTTATTTAGATAATCAATTTTCAGTCTTAGGTAAGTAGATTTATTTTTTCCTTGATATTTTTTACTGGATATCTGGAATTGGTAGCTTAGTTTTAGTACTTTTATAGTATTATTTCTTCTAGTGTATTATGATTATTATCTTTAGTAATAATCGAATCTTATTCTTACAATATTTTCTCTTTCTTACAGACCTGTTATATAGACAAATACAGGAGAATATTGAGTGCCCTTATAAGTATGTTTAATCCTGCAACCTTAGTTCCTAATGGTAAGAGTTTGCTATTATAATACTGAGGCTATTTTATTTTTTACATATACTCACTTATTATATTTCTATTTTTTTATTGCTTTTCTTTATTAGATTTATAGCAATTTAGTGTATATATATTAGAGAGAGAGAGATTGTCAAAAACTTTCAGACGTTTTTTAACGTTAAGTCTATCTTCGGCTAATGTTAAAGAATAGGGGCCGAATTCGGAATATTTTTTCAGTTATAAAACTACTCACACACACACACAAACATTAATATTATATTCTGGCTACACTATCCTGTAGAGAATCACTTATTTTATCATACTACTCATATTTATCTGGGGTGACACATTTTTTCTTTCATAAAATGTGTTTTGCATTTTTTTTCCTACACCGTAATGCTAAATGAGCTATCCCTTCACATGTTAAGAGAAAAAAACTAATTATTTATGAAATATTTTGAAATTTTAAAAACACTATATTACAAACAAATAATTGAGTTACAATGTCATAAATTTTTATAAAAATTGAGGCATTTTTTCTGTCCGAAAATGTGCTCCGCGTCAAGTTCACGCTCTCTTACATATGGCAAAAACAGCCTTAAATTGAGAAGGCTCGTACGTGAAAAATCTTCTTTTGGTTTTTTTCCATGCGATTAATTTTCCATCAAATCTATAAATACTGAATTTGCTTTCGTCAGCAAAATACTACAGTTTTTTTAAAACTTAAATCTTTTTGTTTTACCATAGGATAATGCGAACTCTCTCGTATTTTCTCTTTTGTTTAATTCTATTAATAAAATACTTTATTCTTGCTGAATGACCATTGTATTTGTGTTGTTAACACTTGTTTGTAATACCTTTCATGCATTACGCTATTTCTCTGAAATCATTGTTTAACTCCATTGCTAAATTAGGACGTGACTGAATTTGTAATTTTCTTTTTCGGCACTCATCTTTTTGCTAACGTTAAAGTGTTTTTGCGACATGATTAATCTGTTTACAACTAGATTTTGTGTGTTTTTAAATAGTTAAACAATATATTGGATTGTTGTTGTGATCTCATGCACAATTTTAGCTAGTTTTGATCATACATGCAAAATTATGAATTATTATAATGCAAGTTCTTCAACTATTATTTGACTTTGCACAGTCGTAAAATGAAACGATCGCAAAAAATTCAATCGACGTTAACAACAAAGTAGGATTATTAAAGTTTAATGGATTATTTCACGTAAGAACTATCAAAAAATTCCCATGTTTGACGTGTTTAAAAACGGAGTATTTTCACAATATGAATCACTATGTGAGAATACATAATTTGGTTATTTACAAATGATACTCAAATTGCTTTTAATTTGATTTTGAGATACATATTCTGTATATAAGTATAAATCGACGAATATACAGAAATACTTGCAAACTTTGAATTAAGTTTAACTATCTTAACATCTTTTTATCTTTATAACGTAATTATGTTTAGTCTAAGAAACTTGAATTCTAGATTTTATTTCAAACTGCAGAGTTTAAATTAGATTGATGTTTCATCTAAACATTTTTGGAGGGAAAATGAAGAATGATATTTGCTTGCAAGTGAATATACAGTATTTATTCAAATCTAAGCCGCCCCCTAAATTTACAACCATTTTTGTGAAAAAATAGTAAACAATGTAAAAGGGTTTGTAGATATCCGACGTTTACGAAAAGAAAAAATAAATTAAAATGAGAACTTATAAGAAGTGCATAATTAATTAATTCTACCAGTATTAAAAACTATTAACAAAAAAAACACACACATACATGAGCCTGTAATTGTTCTAAGAGTCAGAATCATGTTAAATTTTTCCCATCCAACGAATTGTTACTCCTTCAATTCTTTGCCACACCCGATTTTCAGAAGTAGCAACATTGAAAAAAAGGTGCGGCTTAGAATCGAATAAATAATACGTTGACTCTCCAGCATTAATCCTCTTTGATTTTCTTAAGTACTCACCAGTCCACTTATTAAAATATTTGTATTAAAAATGAAAGGTGCCCAATTTTCATAACTACTTATTTCATGCATTATTTAACATCAAAAATGATTAATACGATTTTTAGGATTTCATATTTTACACTTTAAGCTCATTTAATTCGAATAAGTGTTTTTATGATTTTTACAGAATCATGTTGTTCCTTAAGTTGTCCGACTACGTTCGGAAACGTGATTTTAAAAAAGCGCATAAATGGATAATTTTCATGATATTTAGTGTCACTTGGATTAGAATACATGTATAAAATTGTTTTAAGGACATTTTGACAAAAAAAAATTATTTAAATGCAGTGTTTTGAAGTATTTAAATAATTAATGAATTATTTAATAATTAACTGCATTTAATAAGTAAATGCAGTATTTTTTTTTAGAATAACCTTTCTTCAAAATGTTCTCTTTTTAAGAAAAATGCTTCTATTGCAATAATATTTTGCCTGTATATAGCTCAGACCTCTGTACAGAGGCTCAAGTATGATTTTTGAAAAAAATTCACATTATTTTCAGAGTTACAACCAACTGAAATAATTATCGGCGTTTTCTTCTTCAAATTTCTCCCCTCTGCTGTCGTAAAACATGGATAAACCCACTTCTGAGTTATATATTTCAAAAATTCTAGTTGAGCCTCTGTACAGATGTCTGAGATATATACAGGCAAAATATTATTATAATAGAAGCATTTTTCACAAAAGGAGAATATTTTGAAAATGGGTCATTCTGTGTTCATTTTTTGTCAAAATATTTTGTACTTAAATAATTTTTTATTGTAATATTCTTAAAAAAAATTTATATACATTTTCTAATCTAAGTGACACTAAATATAAATATTATCCATTTATACGCTTTTGCAAAATCACGGTTCCGAACGTAGTCGGATGCCTTAAACACTTTTATTCTCCTTTAAATGAACTAATCACTTAAGTTCAATTCACAAATTCAGTTAAAAGTTCTAGTGGATTTCCTTTACTACGTATTAGAAAAAAAAATTACTTCAGAAAGTTACCTTAAATCTTTTTTTCTCTATTTTATCTCAATTTGTGTTTTCAATTGCCTTATACAATTTTTAAAACTTAGTATTAAAGGAAGGGAAAAGAAATATCCTTTTTCTTAGAAGTAAATATTTTTTTATTTATTTTTGAGCAGCATTCTGATGTTGAAAGATATTGGAAATCTTTTGAAAAGAGATAGATTTTCTGTTTGAGATATTTCAGCTTCAAAGAGAAAAAAGAGGCAAACAAAAAATGAACATGTGTGCTACCAAGAACTCTGCAGGTCAGCTGGATATGTTATTGTCTTGTGTGACAACCTTCAGACAAATTTAAAATAAATTGAATCTTATCTAACTTTACGGAGAGTGCCTTTTCTGAAGCATAAAAATATATTAGTAATGCATTTTTACTGACTATTTCATCTGCATTTTTTTGGAATTTCGAGGCAAGCTTGGGAGAAGTTGTAGAAGATAAACTTTATTTTTTCATAGAAAAAAAAATCTTAAATTTTTTTGAATCTTTTGAATGCTTATTTATGTTTTTAATTTTACCAATGATTAAGGTTTTTTTCTTACTTTCTCTCTTGATGTTTTATTATTGATGTTTTACTAGTATCCTGAGGTGTGAATCTGCTCTAGGGCTATTTAAGGAATGTCCAAGGGGTCCAAGCTCACTCAAGAGGCTTTCGAGCTACAAACCTCCACTCCCGGGAAACAACCCCCAACCTTTATTGAGTAAATTATCCTTATTACCTCAGCCTTTAATGAGTAAAATTCTTATTTTTTTCAAAGGAACAAATTACGAAAAAGTTTAAACTGAACTTATTCAGTAAGGAATTACATAGTTTCACACACTTATTACGTAGTTCAGAAATTACAAGGTTTCACAGAACAGGAAGTAGAAAGGAATGATGAAGAAAAAAAAAATACTGTATAAGAAAAGGGATTATTGGCAACGGACCAGTGGCGCACACAAGGGGGATGTCCTAGGGGGCCGGACACCCCCATAGCCCTTGATTTTTTTTTCGATTGGTTATAATCCTATGCATATATTACGAAAAATTTATTTATATATTTGTTATTAATAATTAACTTTATTAATTAAAGCTAATTATTTATTCAATAATTAATTCTGTATTGTTTTTGTTCCCGAAAATCGACAAAATCAAAAGAATATGTTGTGCGGCGTATTGGAGCATGGTACCAAAAATGTGTAACTTTCCCCCCGGGTCCCCCCCCCCCTTTGAAAAATTTTTGTGTGCGCTACTGTAACGGACCATGTAATTTTGAACCTCCGTTAAGTGAGGAAGATACCTGAAAGAAAGAGGAAGTACTGGTAGGAAAAAATAAAATAAAAAATGAAATTTATTACTATATAAATATTAGTTAGAGCTATGTTTAGAAAAAAAGAGGCATGAAACTAAAAGCAAATCCTTATCAATAAAAAAAAAGACAACAAAAAATTAAACAGTTAGGCACGAATGAATTATGAAATTTTTTTAAACTTCATATTGAGAGGAGGAGGATATATTCAAAAAAGATCATTTTCTGATCATTCAATTTTTTTTGCATTGAAAGGTCATTCAGACCAATTATTACATTACCTTTCTAATGTATCATTTAGGAATGAAAATTTAAATCGTCTTAAAGCTTTTCTTTTTTTTTTATGAAAAAAGATTAATTAGATAAAAAGAGCTTAAAATTTGAATGTGCTTCACAGCAAGAGAGAACAGGGCAAAATTATAGTATAATTCTCGAATAATAATATGGAACTTCAAGAATTTTTTTTTTTAATTTAACAGAAAATCTGAACTTGAATAGGAATTTGCAGACATTAAAAAGCAATGCAGTCAAAATATAATGGGAGTGAATAAATATTAATTGTTTTTGATTGCAATGTTAATTAAAAATTAAATTAGAACGTATCTTGGGTTTCATATGTGCTCACATTATTATTTAAATTGTATTTCTTTTAATATCTAAAACAATACAAAATCTGGAGTATTACTACAATAGACTTGAATCCGTTTTGTGAGCAGCTCTTTCTCAATAAGTGCCATGCCTGAAGTATCTGCTTACATAAATTTTCTAAAACACAGACATGAATGCATGAAATCTCACAAAGCGAAGTTTTATAAGCTCCTTTTTGTAAACCAGTGTAACAGAATTAACTGCTTCACTTAAAATTGTAAAACAAATGCTTAACAGTCTAAAATGCATTCAAAAGCAGTCATTTCATTTCTCTCTTGCGGGACTTTTGAAACTGAATGCGTAATACTAATCTGAGCTATTCAGGAAAGAAAGGAGTGCAATTCCTTTCTTCCGAAAATGTAATTGTCACGCTTCATCCTCACCTAAATGGAATGGGTTGTTTCTCAAAGCGTGAATAATTTATCGCTTCCCTTGAAAAAAGACATACATTCGAGCAGACTTCGGAGTAGCAAGTTATTATGAGTTGAGTAAATCTCAAAAAAGCATAATGTGATGCATTAAAACTCATGAAATCATTTTTCTTATTCTTCTACTCAAACAAGTGTTATGAAAATTCACTTTTGTTGCTAAATTCTTTGCATTCTTCTGTACTTTTAAGTAGTCTTACTTTAAATATTTGTCCCAAGTATTCTTAAATACCAAACGCTGCTCTTTTGGGTTATGAACGAAACTAAATCCTATAAGTGATGAATTTAATTCAAAATAAAAAAAAGCTTGCTTTTCAATCCACGATTTACATAACAACAAAAGGAAAATTTTTATTTTATTAAGTTAACAAAAAGAGGAAATGGAACTATATAGAGAAAATTTAGCTTTTAAAAAATTATAATTTTATAGAATTTTTAAGTATGTAATACTTTTACATGAACAGTTGTACGAGAACTGTTAAAAACGTAATTTTATGTTGGAAAAATGTTAATACACCCAGAAGAGACGATTACTATGAAAAGTAATCAAAAAGTAAATTTTTAAATCTTGAATGAATGAAAATTATAAAACCAGTGATTAGATGCATCAGAAGATTTGTGATTGATCTATGTGTATCATTAATAATAGAATCTATAAAGATTGATATTTCCCACAATGTACACACACACACAAAATGTAAGTATAAAATTTGTGAATATAAAATATCTATATAAATATATGTATGTGTATATATAAATTTAAGTATATGTATAAATGTCAGAGTAAAAGTATGAAAAATGTGTAAGTACAAAAGTTATAAATATAAAATACATATATATGTATAACTGTGTAAGTAAAAGTATTTAAAAATATAAGTTTAAAATATGTGAGATAAAATGTTTAAGAAAAAAGTAAATTTAAAATTGAAATTTAATAAGTTTATTAGTATTTAAATGGCATGATCATTACAACAATTTTATAGAGTTTACTATATTTTAAATTAATATTATTAAAGAGAGTTATAAATATTGAAAATAAGGTGTTTGTTAAATGTTTGATGACCAGACATGCTTTATAATATCATTTAAAGTTTTCTAAAATTGTCCTATTTTGGTTTTAAAAAATGTACCTTGCTTCCTTAGAATATCAAAATTTAAAAATACTTTTCTGTTTGTCATAAGGGATTCATAACTTTTGTTATGGTAATACTAAAAAGCCGTATTAATTTTCATTTAAGTAGCAAAAACAAAACATTCCAAGAAAGAATTTGAGTCCTGAAGATTATTTCTAGAATTTTAAGCATTATTTTTTTTAAAAAATATATCATTTAGAGTTTAAAAGAAAAATTGGAGGCTGCCACTCATAAATATTTTTCAGCTGTGTTAGAAATTTTTATAAATCATCACATTATTATGCTATTTAAATTTAAGTCACATGCATTGATTATAGTTGTAAAAAATTGCTCCTAAGCTATAATTAAAGTGTTCAAAATCTCAACAAAGTCTGGAAAAAGTATGCCTTTGTTTAAACCCCCATTAATCGGGTGGTTTGAAATTATCCTTTAACGACCTGGTACCACAAAACCCCAAAAGAGCTTTTATTGCTTCAAGGGTGCTTTATTCCAGCAAATTAATGTGACAGATTTTCTCGAGGGATTATGGACGCTATGGGCGATTAACTAAAGACAAATTTTCACTTTAAAAAAGAAATTTAATAAAATAATTTTATACACATATAATATGAGTATAGCTCTCATTATTTTTACTAAATGTTCTAAACCTTTCTTTTCTGTACTTTAATTAATTCCACTGGTTTAGTAATTTTTCGGTTAGAAAAGGCGATTCTTTTTAAAGAAAAGCTAAAAAACTTCCTAGTTATGTATCGGATGATTTAATTTGGATAATCTTGACAAAGCGAAGGCGTTTATAAAGAAATATCAGTTTTTACATACGAATTCCCAAAATAGACTAAGCAAACTAAAAGCTTATTTTTCCATGCTCTGTATTCAAAGAAGAAGCAAAACAAAAGTTTTTAGATAGTTGATTTTCTGATTACAACTTCTCGAATCTTTGAGAAAAAGCATTTGTTCGGTTTTCATGTTAAAGAACCACAGTAACTGAGAGAATTATAACTGTGCCATATGATACTAATGCATTAATTTTGATTAGCATTCCGTTTCATAAAGTTGTTGACAGTAGCTTTCATTGTTTACAATAGCTTTTAAGATTTTTCATTTGATAATATTAAAAGCAAATATGCATATTATTGAGCTCGACGTGGTTTTCCACCATTTCTGAACTATACTGACTAATGTAAAATATTTTAAAATTTCCTTCAAGTGTTTGCTAATTTCATATGAAATTTTGAAAAATGATGATTTTGTAGCATAATCTCAGAGGTTCAAAAAATACCCAAGTATATCCCTATTTTGATAAATTGTTATATGATTTTAAGAAAAAAAAATTAAAATATACAAATATTTATACTTAATTACAGATTATGCAGAATTTAGAAAGGAATTATTCGTACAGGTTTCTTAGCTACATTAAATGTAACAAATGAGCTGCGTAGAAAACATACATTAAAGTTATGTTAACATACTTATAATGTTGTTTTGTCAATTACTACAAAATAGCAGACTATTACACATTTGCATGTATATAAACTTTTAATTCTGTTGGGTATAATTCAATATTCTTTACCCAATTGCACCAAAGACTTCTTTAATGAATGCCAAACAAACCCTAGTAATTACAAATAAGTGGACTACAAGATACGGATTTAAGATTCTAGATTTTAATTAAAGGAATTCATTGCAAAATAATGAAATTAGTTTCTAAGTAGACCATTGTCAATGTAATTCGTGTAGCTCTTACGCGACATTAATTTATAGCAATAAACATTACTTTGAAAATATATTAATAAAAAAGAACTTATGTACTAATTTTGAAACAATAAATATATTATTGACAAAAGTATGAAGGGTAGCAAAAATTGTATTCAACTGTTAACTGTGTTTAAACAGTATCAATCTTTACTTAAAAACATTATCATTTCACAAAATGCAATGAAAAAGCACCTGGTAGTAACATCGTAATTAATATGTCGAAAAATAAACCAAAATCAAAAAAACAGCTTTAAGAGATTAATTCTTCACAAGTAGATTAATGACTTAATCCTATAAATTCTTTCAGAAAGAAAACATGACTTACAAAAATATAAGTAAATTCATTGACTGAATACTAATACCAAAAACAGTACTTGTTTTTAATGTCAAATTTTTTAACAAAAGCAACTTATATGTATATATATATATATATATATATATATACTTTCTTAGCAATTTTGATGAAATCATAATTAATAAAGAACATTTTACTAAACCTGAAACAATGATATAATCTTTTTTACGCTTTTTACTGCTTTTTTACTGCTTATTTATTTTTGTCCAATTTTTTATTGCGATTTTTCTTTTTTACTTTAACATCTTTCACAATAGAAAGTATTAAAATTTTCAACATTCTTTCAAAATTAAAAATCCTTTTTATTCTTGCTTGTTTGGGAAGCATTCTCCATAAAGAATTTAGTGAAAAATACAAAAAAAAAATTTTTTTTTTTAGAAAGTCTAAATAAGGTTTCTCTGGAAGCAATTTTTCATTATCGCTTATATGAAGTATGAATTGGTTCCAGATATCTTAAATATTTATTATACGTTTTTTCTCCCATACTTTTCTGCACATACACACACAGTAATGAACCTCTTAAAAATTTTTTTTGAAATCAAAGACGAATATTTTAAAAAAGAATTTATTAAAAATTAAAAAATGTCCACACACATAAATTTTTCTACATTTCAAAATTTGTCAATTTTTAAATTTTCCAGAATTTTAGCTTTTTTTCTTTTCATGTAATTTTACAAGCTTTTACGTTTAAAGACCACAAAAATCAATTAAAATTTAAAGTAAAATTTAAATACGTTGTTTAATAAAGAAGATACAGGTTTTTTGTCTTTATGTGCACTTGGGAATGATCTCAATTTAATGTATTTTTCAAAACGTACCCTATTACCTTATTTTAAAATTTTTATTAAGCACTTCCACTTTTTGTAAAGCTTTGAAATTTTTCATTCATTTAATTTTTTCTCTAGACTTCTGACGCATATAAAACTTCATGTGTGTGTGTGTGTGTGGTGTATACAGACTATTAAAATTTATTATATATATATTTAGGATTTCGAACAATAGTTTTTAAGAAATTAACATGCATCTATGTGTTTTTGTTACAATTACTCCGTATGAAAGCTTCATGAGTAAGATGACTTGAAAATTATCAATCTTTTATGGCGCAAATGTGAAGCATATTTTACAGAAAACTATTCATGAGAGCTCTTTACTTGAAAGAGGCTATTAATTGCATTGGTATATATGTAAATCAAAGTTCCAGTGTCAAGCCAATACCCTAAGAGGAAAAAAATTATCTCCCTCCATATTATAAAATAAGTGAGATAAATGTGCATTTTTATATATCTTTAGAGTACCAAAGGGTGTAAGAGCCATAAATCTCGGATATGATAAATTTTTTTGAGGCTGAAGGCATAAAAGAAAAACAAAAATATGTTTACTTGTGTAGTAAGATTACATATTGAATAAAAATAATCAAAAGTAAAATTTTTTTAACAAACAATAAAAAAGAAATAGACCAAGAAAAAAAGCATTCAATTTTTAAATTTCCGCTAAAAATAAAGAAAAAGTTTTACATGATAAAATTTTAGAATCAAGATTTGTTCTGGAATTAAATTTCTATTTTCCATTTTTTTAAAATTATTTTATTATTTTAGAAAACCGAAGGATTTGAATAAAGAAATGTAAGTTCTTTCAAGGCATCCGACTACGTTCGGAACCCGGATCTTAAAAAAGCGCATAAATGGATAATTTTCATGATATTTAGTGTCATTTAGATTAGAATACATGTATAAAATGGTTTTAAGGACATTATATATGATAAAAAAATTATTTAAATACAATATTTTGGCAAAAAATTAACTTAGAATAACCTTTTTTCAAAACGTTCTCCTTTTATAAAAAATGCTTCTATAATAATAATATTTTGTGTGTGTGTGCTTATATAAAGTGAAGACTTCTCCAGAGAGTCTGAACTAGGGTTTTTGAAAAATTCACATTATTTTTAGAGTTACAATAAATTGAAATAATTATCGGCGTTTTTTTCTTTAAATTTCTTTCCTCTGTAGTAGTAAAATATGGATAAATCCCCTTCTAAGTTATATATTTCAAAAATTCTAGTTGAGCCTCTGTACAGAGGTTTGAGTTACATACAGGCAAAATACTATTATAATAGAAGCATTTTCCATAAAAGGAGATTATTTTGAAAATGGGTCATCCTATGTTCATTTTTTGTGAAAATATTGTACTTAAATGTTTTTTTATAATAATAATAATTTTCTTAAAACAATTTTATATACGTTTTCTAACCTACGTGACACTAAATATCATAAATATTATCCATTTATACGCTTTTGTAAAATCACTGTTCCGAACCTAGTCGGATACCTTAAATATTAACATTTTGTGTAGTTACTTTTCTTTGAGTTTTAATTGATTTTTCATAATGCCATAAGAAAACTGCTTTTAATTGTGAAAAATCTCGATTTCGTTTTCAAAATTTAGAATTTCAACTGGGTGTCAGTAAATTACTCAAATTTAGGTTTGCTTACATGTATAAAAAAAGCTATTTATTTTTTTGAGTGAAGGAAAACCAAAAATAAATACATTCTGATTGCTTAATTTATTCTTTGAGAGAACTATAAACACTACACAGTTTTAATTTTTTGCTAAAATTGATTACAAGAAATAATTTTTAAATTTTGTTTAAAATCTGTCACACACGTTTTTTCCTTCTATACATATAAATAAAACCCATGTATACTTTACAAAAAAACATTACATTTTGAAAAAAAACGTAAGAGTATAATATTTCAAAGACGATTCACTTTTTGCACCAGAAATTATTCAAATATATTCATATATAAAACCAAGATATTTCCATCTCACGAGAAATATACTTGAAACGTAAAAAAAATCTTTATTTCCAAAGATAAAATTCGTTTATACATAGAGAATCTCTTTTCTTTGTTAGTTTCAGAATTACATCGCTTTCGTCTCTAGACTCAGACACGATAATGAGGTTTTTGAACGAGTTTTCAGTTTTTCTTAAGACAACCCTTTTTCTTTGACTTTTTTCTTTTAATTTTTTGTATAATAAACGGAAAAAAACCTGAAAATGTTTGCTCAAGTTTTAGAACTTTTTTTTCCAAAATATGTCATTTTCTTAATTCAGATAGTTAATCTAAGAACTTATTTGAACACGTGAGATGTATTTGCTTACTGTATCAAAAGAGAACGACATCCTTAAATTATCCATTTGATTTGATGCAAAAATTTTTTCCTTTATTTCTTTGTGTATAATTTTAATTTCTTTGATATAAAACGTTCCTTCTTTCGATATTTGTTTCAATAGAAAAAAGAAAAAATTCTATATTCAATACTTCATAAGTCTTATATAAGGAGGTTCAGTATTTGGCAGTTATATATATATATATATATATATATATATATATATATATATATATGCACGCGAGCGCGTGTGTGTGTCCGTCCTTGGTGGTCCTAGTGGTCATGGTCGAGAAATTATAGCCGGAATTCGTCGAGTCGGGAGTCCAAGTCCAGGCATCACTGAAACCCCACCAATGTGTAGGAGCTGATGCACGTTAAATCTCTTAGTTCAATGTCCTCAAGTTGGCGTGGTGTGGAAGTTAAAAGAGTGGAGTGCCAGCTCAGTTGTCACTTGTACCTGGTTGAAAATTACTTTATCCGTTACCACTAGCCCCGGAGCGAGGTTAAATCCTCACTCACTCATACATACACTTATATATATTGTTACGTAGATCCGGGGCTCAAGGATTTTATGCAAATCAGTTGCAAAGAACAAGACAGTTCTTTAAGAGCGATACGAATTTATTGTCGAAATTCCAATCCTTGAAATACAGGATTCAGTAGCATTATTCACAGAATAAATATCAGAAGGTCTTCACACCTTCAATAGCACCCAGACACAATTATCGGTGTCTAAAATACACGTATATAAAAGATTATTCACAAGAAATAACTCGTTTAACAGCCGAAGTAATCACTAATCACTTCAACAATCAGAGCAATACTAACTCATCACTAGTTGAAGCCATACTGACTATCTTTCGGCGAGCATCTTTCTATTTATATCCCTCCCGGATAATTCGAGAAAACCCCGCTTGCGCCATAGATCCTGAAATTAGTGTATTTCTCTTCTAATTTTTAGAAGAATCCAAAGGGTCCCAAACCCGCTAAAAATTTTCGCCAACATGATCGCCAAGTCACCGAATTGGTCACCAAAGTCGCCAAGTCATGCTTTTGGTCACCAAAGTCACCAAGTCGTGAACTTGGTCACCAAAAATAACGCCAACTTGGCTCTATCACCAAGATTTTGCCACGTTCCCATTGAATCACCATTATAACGTAAGGGATGGCATTGCCTGTGAATATTACAATTTTAAGGCAAATTAAATCTAATTTAGAGTAAGATAAAAACATTACACATCCAAATACAAATTATTTACACTATTTTACACAAAATTCGTAACAATATATATATATATATATGTGTGTGTGTGTGTGTGTATATATATATATATATAGAGAGAGAGAGAGAGAGAGAGAGTTAATAATACTCTACTAGAGAGACAGAAATCACACAATGGAATATTAAAGATAAATAAAATCTAAAAACCAGACATTGGAATTTGAAAAGATGAATGTTGCAGTATTATAAACATAGCTGACTTAGGACAGCTTTTATATATAAAATAGTTTATATAAAAGTGGGGTTTAACCAGGTTTTGGGTTAGCCAATCTCTCCTTCTTGTTTATAATACTGATCGAAATCCTTTTGTAAGTAATGGATATATACTCTTTAAAATGTAATTACATAATCTTTCAATTACAAGAAAAATGTAACTTTCTTAAAATTGCATTAAAAAAGGTATTGTCCGCGCTGAATTAGTGTACAAGTTAGTTATTAGTGTACAAGTTAGTTATTGCTAGATTCTGGACCAAAATACAAACTCAAAGCATAATATTGGATAATAGTAATACAGTAATATATATATATATATATATATATATATATATTTTTTTTTAACTATTACATATTTATGTGATAATAAAAAAAGAGAAAGATACAATTACTTATAAATGCTTAAATACTCTTCCCTCATTTATTTCCAAAATTAGGAATCGTGTTTTTTATTTATTTCATGAGTAGATTAGCGTACAAAATGCCTAAAGGTGCGTAAAATACAAAAGACTTTTAAAAAATGAGAAGGTGATACAAGTAATGACTTAAAAGCCTTTAGCGTTAAAAGAGGTAATCCCTATACATCGAGCCTTGCTCAATAAGTAGCTTACAAAAGACTCTTTTATTTATTTATTTATTTATTTCTGCTTACATTGAAGGATTTTCTATGAAAAAAGTGAGATCTTAGAACTAATGGAAGATTAATTCATGAAACTAACGCTTTTTACTTCATGAAAATTGAATTAAAAATTACCTTTAATAAGTTATTCTCTTATGTACTTTGCACTAAATTAAACTTCCATTTGAGCTTTTATATCTTCTTACAACTGTTTATTTTAAAAAATCTTCAATTCTTTTTTTTCGAAATTCTACGATTTGTTCCTTATATGATCGGTTTTCCTGACTTCTTTCTTGTAGTTACAAGCATAAGCTTCCCTAAGGATTTAGGTCTGTTAACTATTTTTCACGCACAATTATATAATTTAGGTAAAAACTATGAACTAATTTTATCGTTATTCGATAAATACAAGTTATTTCTTTAATTTTCTCCCTTCAAATGATTTTTTATTTATCTACATCACTCAAATTTCGTAAATGTGTAAGGCAGAGTTTCTCAAACTGTGGAGCGTGCCCCCTCCCCATTGGAAGGCTTAATAACAATCTTTAGAGGGCGCAAGTATATCGAAAAGTCGAAAATAAAGGATAATTAAAAAATTATTAATTTACTGAAAACAAACGAAACAAAATACATTCAGAACTTCAAAAAGTAACTTATCTCCACTATTTTACTTAAAAAGTAACTTAAAACATTTATTACTTAAAAATAACTTAAAATATTTTTTAGTTAAAAGTAACATAAACAAAGTTTAAAACTCATATTGATAATTTGAACGATTTATAATTAAGGCCGTATTGTACATTATTATTGTATTTAATACATTGTCATTGAATAAAGGGGGGGGGGGAAGGGACGATGCAAACTGTGGTTAAAGATTGGGTTACCAATATTGAAAGTTTGAGAAGCACTGGTGTAAGGAATCGAATATTTTCAGGTTCTTCCACAACCGATTGACAAATTAATGTAATAAAAAATAATAAAGAGTTAAGTCAAATGTCCTTATGAACTTCGTAATAATCTAACTACAAACTTTTTAAAAATACATTTGACGGAATTCTTAATTGCTTTTAATTATTTACATTGATATAATTCAGTGAATTACTATATCATTTTCAAACAACAGAAAATTAATTTAATGCAAACAGTAGTGTATCCAAACCTCTTTTATAGGGGGAAGGGGGTTCTAAAAAACATGTAATCGAAAGTGCCAAGTGGTAATCGGTAAGGTAAAAATTAAGAATCTGTTGGTCTATGTCGTTGCGCGCAATCCTGAAATCCCGCTAACCACGCTTTCCTGAAATCCCGCTAGTGGGAAAATGAATAACAGTTTTTAAAATGGTACCAAAGGAGAATGACTCGAGATTCTTTCTCTCCATTTTTGTGAATTTGAAATTCTAATAGATTCTCAGAACAATTTCTATTTCTAACACAGTTTCTGCAAACGAAACGAAATTTGTATTGTTCGATCCAGCGCATTTTGTAGACAGAAAAGGCGTAGGATTCTTCCATTGAATTCATGGAACAATGTAATTTTAGTATAAAGGATGGGGTATTCATTTAAATAGCCGGTCGATTCACCAAAACTCCAAGCTCAAAGGGTTAATGATCGTTCTGAACTTTTATTTTATTGTGAAATTCTCTTATTTAAATACAAAAACTTGTTTCAAAAGTAATTTCATTCGAAACGGATGCAGAAATAAATATTTAATCTTGTAGTCTCTTGTTAGAAAATAAAATAATTTTCTTCCCTGGAAATGAAATACAACGACTTTTTTTTTTTTTTTTTGAATTTGCAAATTACACTCCTTAAACAAAGACAAAGAAATGTCTTCTATTTGAACTCATACAATCAAGTTCATGTAGACTCCTTCATCGATCCTCTGTGTATCTCAAATGAATTCAGAAAAGACATTTAATCTTATTCTTATTCGAAATGTTTTTCCTCGATTTTTTTTCTCTTCAGACAAATAAAAAACGAGAGAATAAAACTTATTCATTTTTTGTTAGCAAGCAATGGAAAAAATCTAATTCATTTCCTTCACTTGACAGAAATTATATAATAGATTATCTTTGCCGTAAGCCCTGTAATAGGTAATGAATGTTTACTTAAAGTATTGACATTAGTTTTCTCATCATATTATTTTAATTAATAAAATTATATTAATTCTAATAAAACCCTTAATTATGAATAAATCCTTAAAAAATTAATCTTAGTGGAAATATTTCATTTCAAACTCCCATTTATTCTCTTTTTATTTAATATTAGTTTCAAAAAAATGTTTAAATATTACATTCAGAGTATTGCATAAATGCAATTTTTTTAATTTAAGTAATTTCATTGAGTATGCGATTTGATTTTTTATAACAACCCTGTAGACTATTTATTAATTCATTTCACTAAAGCGCTTGCAATGTGTGGTATTTCTCATTTATCTAGCCCATTTTGTGCTTTTTTTTTTTTTTTGGATTAAGTGTAAATAATTAATTATTATTAAAACAATTTTGGGCAAATCTGATTATAAAAACTATTTTTCTTATCCATTATTTTATAATTTGATCTAGTAATCATAATTATCTCTAATTTGAGAAGGTATTTTAGAAACTACCCTGAAGATCTTTTAAATAAAACAGTTCGTGTTAGCTTAATATTTTAATTGTTTTTATATTAATTAACTTATATATCGATACATTAGCATTAATTATTTATATTTTTAGAAGTAAATTTCAAAAAAATATTTAAGGCTTTTATGAAGAAAAGATTTAAACTAATTTATAATTTTATCTTTATAACCAAAATGCCGAAAGGTGTGTAATGTATTTTATGTATTAAAAAAAAGCAAAGTATTGATTTATTCTTTTATTTATATTTTTAGAACGAATATCTTAGAAATAATTCAATAATAAAATATTAAATGTCTTCTCTCCTTACACTAATTTGTATACGTATTTACAATATTTTTATTTTTCTTCAAAGAAGAATTTTTATATAATATTACCATTTAATATGCTATACTTCTTTTTAAATAATTATTTGAACATACTACGTAAGACATCTGGTTTTTTATGCTTTCAAAAAATGAGAACTTTTGATACTGATATTCGAGATAATTCCGGAAATATTCTATTTTTGAAAGATGCAGTTCATAAAAAGTAGAATTAATAGCTTTTTAATTCAAGATTAATTTCTTTAGTTAGATGAATATACATAGAAATCTAAAATTAACTACTTTAATGCAAATTATTTACTACAAAAGTATTTAAGTTTCATTTTAGTATGCTAATCAAAGAAAAATATTATAAATTGATTAATGAGCAACAGTAAAGAATTCACAAATGCACTTGTTTTACAGCTATTCTCATAAACACATTTTTCACTGTATATGCAAGTAAAAAATCAAAACTTTTTATACGGGTAAAAACGACAGCAATAAAATATTTTTTCTAAATTATGAAAGAGAGCTTTCTTGCTTTATGAAAAATGTACTTTTCTAGATGAATGTTCTTTCCCTATACATTCTAAGCAAATAAAAATTTTATTTTATTTACTGCATTGATATATTTTAACATAAATGTACTATACTTAATATAAATATAAATTTTCAATGGATTTTCAAACATTTACCTCTGCTTATTTGACAAGAATTACAATATCTATCCAATGATATTGACCACAAAGGCTTTTATCCACACATAAATCATTTCATTTTCAAAACTCAACTTATGTAACAAAGATGAATAAAATATGAATGATCTCTTAGATATTTCACTAAATGAAATACTCAATACCCATTTTTTGCCTAAAATCCGGCTATCTTATGTTTTAATATATATTGTTAGGCGTACACTCCGAATTGTTTGTAAAAGGCAAACTAGAATAAGCTCCCATGTGAAATGTTCAAGTGCTTTCAATTTGAACTGTCCTGTTTGTTTAATAAGACAAATATTTATCTAAAATAAAAACTTCTTAGGAATATTTGCGGATAACTTGAAATTTTCCCTAATATGGCTGTTAAGAAAGTAAGCCGAGAAAAAAATGGTAAGATCATCTTTGACTTACTGTCAGATGCCTTTCACAAAATAAAAGATTATTTTATTAATAATAAAAATTTCCTCTAGATAATGATAGATTGATTTGATGTGTTTTACAATATCATTATATATGATAATGTAAAATAAACTTATTTTAAATTCAATAATAACAGAACATACTCAAAATGGAGAAGTGATAACGTTTATAATTTAGTTTTCTTAGAAAATATATTGCTCTATTTGCATAAAAATTGTTCAAAATAATTATGATATGTAGGTCATTTTTCATTATAAGTATTCTTCAATTATACTTGGAAGGATGAAACTTAAAATTTCAAATTTTGTTCTAGATATGTTCATTGACTTTAACGTTCATAAATCATTACTATTTATTTGATTTTAACTAAACATTATGAAACAACTAAAAGCCACTGTTTTTCAGGGTGTTCCAGGATCATTGGGCAAATTTTAAAGGAAGGTAGTGGACATCACAAGGATTCTGATTTGCATAGCAACCCATGGTGCGACATAGCCATCCTGTGATGACTATGTCTGGAGTGTTTAATCTAACTGTTTAATCTAACTTCCTATACAAAATATTACCTTTTATAAAGTCACCTTCCTTCCTAGGTTGAAGAAATACCTATTATATTGATAGTAGGTGAGAAGACTCAGGCTTTCTTAATCCTTATAATATTTTAAGGCAATGAGCGTATCCTTCTTCCAAAGCTGTAAGACGTCTAACCTTTATTCCAAACAATTCCACACTAAGTTATCTCTAGGCTTGCCGCTCTATCTCATCAAAGCTTCTATCCTTTTAAAGTATATCTCATTTGCATATTCGATCCGTTTCTCTTCTTGGTATTGGGTTGGAAAAGTTTTGCCATTAATCGTGGCCGTCAAAGAACTTAGGAGTTATGTTAGAAGAAGGACGCGAGAGACGTCACAATGGTCGGAAATATCTTCTTTCGGCGCTAGGTGACGTTGTTCACAAGAGCATTGGAGGAAACAGATCTGCATTACCGCAGTCATTTGAGCTGTTATCACCCGCTGAGGAGTATGAAACATTTTGCAAACACCGAGCTGGCAGATATGCACCTGACTTACGGATTCGCACAAGGAAATGCACTTGCAGCAAAAAGATTGTATCGCGAAAGGTAGAGAGAAAAGCACCGAACACCGCCGGATGTTTGCTAATTTGCATCACAATTTGTGTGAATATGGATCATTACGAGGTAATAGGCACGATGACGGTGAGCCACGAGTGACTCGAACTCCCAATATGGTACTCGGATTCTGCGAACGATATCCAACACATTTTTTACATGCAAAGAACAAATTTTTTTAATGCCGTGGTCCGTTGGATCACGCGGCCCATCCTCACTGTGTTTATTACCTAGTAATGATCCATATTCACACAAATTGAGATGCAAATTGACAAACATCCGGCGATTCGATGCATCTCTCTGTGAGTACCTTTCGCGATACAATCTTTCTGCTGTTTGTGCATTTTCTTGTGCCAATCCATAAATCAGGTGCATATTTACAACCTCGGTGTGTGTAAAACTTTCCATACTCCTCTACGGGCGATGGCAGCTTAAATGACTGGGGTAATGCAGGTTAGTTTTCTTAATATTCCTGTGAATAACGTCACCTAGCGCCGAACGAAGATATTTCTGACCATGGGTTGCTATGCAATTCTGAATCCTAGTGGTGTCCTCTATCTCCCCTTGAAGTTTGTCCCAATGATCCTGGGACACCCTGTATGTTTTCAAAGTAAACATTGTGATAAGTTAAGGTATCCGACTACGTTCGGAACCGTGATTTTAAAAAGTGC
>BMAV01023577.1:321949-353267 GCA_019973955.1 Trichonephila inaurata madagascariensis
ACTTTAATTTGAATTGCACGTATAACTAACACAGTTACTACTATACAGTGCAAAATATAATTTGTCGTGGTAAATAAACAGTTTAGAGTTGTTAGTATTTAGTTTTATTATTTTCCAATAGTCACTAATCAAAAATCTTTGACGGCACGTTTATACCTCTTTAAACATTTCTTTGGAAAAAATAGCACCCTGATACACAAAGGCTCGCCACCCCTGATTTAGAACCAGAAAGGAATGTTGGTGAAGCAATAAGACTGTACTCTCCTGTTTAGTGTTGTATAACAAGAAGAGGAGACCATACCCTCTGTCAACCCATTTTAGACTTCCTTTTTCTGGTAAGTCGTACACACGATCTTGTGCGAGTACCATACTTGTTTTTTAGGTACTTTTTTTATTACATAAGCATATGTAATAATACCTAATTTCATTAAAATCTATCTTATCCCAAACAAAAATGAAAATATAATCAATTTTAAAAATCTGTATAGAACTTTTATCTAGGCTTACCATACGTCCAGGATTAGCTCGGACAGAACTTATTACAAATTGTCCGGGATTTTGTAAATTTGAGTCTGGCGAGGATTTTTTTTTTTGTTTTAGACTTATATATCCGATATTTTAACATTTTCTTACAGCTGTACTTATTTAAAAATGGAAGGTAGTTTTATCGCAGCAACACAAGCATTTCAAATATATTTAGGATTAATATGTTACCTTCAGAAAAGAAAACTCACAAACTTATACTATCTTCTGCCAAAAATCGATATGCATATTTTAAAAGAAGTGAATGATATCCAGGTACAAGAATTCTTTTCAAGCGTAGACAGCTTTTATAATTTTAATATCCAATAATTTGAGTTGTAAATAACCACAGTTTCAATAAAGTTAGCAAGTTTCAGTGGATAAATTTACGAGATGAAATTGCGTGGTTTGATTTAGAAGAGAGTGCAAAAGTTGGTACTAAAATTGTGAATATTGATAACCTATTTGATGAACGTACGTTTTTGAACCAGGTAATTTAAAACCAGAGGACAGGCTGAGGTTCAAGTCTTGAAAAAGTATCAAATACTACTGAAGAAACATAAAAGGAAATTTTTAAAGTGTCTCAAAAGACTGATATTTCGCGTTGTAATACCTCTAATATGTTTGAGTTTCTGATATATTTACCTAAGACAATTGCTCCTGTTAAGATAGGTTTTTTTTTCAATCATAGGGAACATTTGGTCTGTAGAAAGAGACAGACTTTCAATACCTACAATTAATTGAAAGCTTTCTTGTTGTGAATTTTATGATGTAATCAGAACAAATAAGCCATTTCTGAAAATGCCATATCTAGTGAAAAGGGCAACAGAATAAATAAAGTTTAACTTTTCAGTAAACTGTTACAACTTAATCGATAACAAAAATACGTCCTGGGTTGGAGCTCCTAAAATATCGTAAGCCTACTTATGCATATCATTGCTATTTAATTTCAAATAATCTGTCTTTCCAAGCATTTATCTTTATTTTTCTATCTTTATAAATCGAATACCAACTAATAAAAGGCGTCTAATTAAATCAACTTAGAGTTTTCAAAGTACTGCATAGTTTCAGAAATAATAATATTTATATAAGCTGTATCTTTTTTCGTATTTCTTCCCTTTATCTGAAGGATACGCATATCCTTTAATGAGGGATTTCATATCTTATTTGAGAAAAGGAATTAATGATATGCATTTTTATAATCATAAAATAATAATCAGTTGACAATACTTTTTTCTCTCAGATTCATTAAAATTTATTAAAGCTGGACATATCTGGGAAAATTGTAATCTTGATTCAAGCTATAAATAAACTAAACTGCTGTTCGGAGGTCCCTTGCAAATGAATCTTTTACCAATAGTGGATCAAAGTATTTTAATTAACTGTAGCCCCAAGAATCGATCGGTCGGCAGATATATCAGGAATTCTCGAAGGTATTTAATAATCTTCGAGATTAAAATAAAAAAAAATTATAATAAATTTGGTGAATGGGATTTCCTATTTCTTTCTTTCTTTGTCCTTCTTCATCGCATAGCTATACAAGTTTTAGTAAATAATAGACGCATTTCTTATTTTTAATATGAGTGACCTAAATTTAAATTAAATGATGTATTCCAAAATTCCTGTTTCTCTTTACGTAAGATGTGAAAAACACGGGTTTTAAGAAACTTTTATTCGGCTCGCCTAAATTAATCGTTTAAAAATAACTTTTTTATATTAGTTGTAATTTACTTTGTTGAGGTTATTTTTAATTTTATGTATTTCAGTTGGCAAAATTTATGTTTTTACTGGTCTCCTGATTCACCACTTCAATATATTTTATTTTTCATACATTCTTAACAAAAATACTGAGAAATATTTTAGGTTTCGTAAAATATTTTAAACTTGAAAACGATGAAAAGGGATATAGTTCTTAACAAATTATGAATTACTTATAATATATCTACATTGACGGTTAATAATGTCAAACTTATAGCTAAATTTTTAAGTTTATTTAATGTTTAATGAGTACAATTTTTAATGAAATAAATATAACAACGAAGCAAAAAAATTTACAGTATTAGCACCATTTTTTTTTCATTCATTGATTATTCTATAGACCTTTATTAATAGAAATACTACGTGGACTTTTATGGAAGAATTTTTTTGAAAAGAAAATGTTATTTATTTTTCATTACAAACTTTGCCTAAATTCATATTTTTTTCAGAACACTTTTCTTAATTATAAAAATTATGATTAAGGAAAACTTAACGTTCTATTTTAATTTCCGAAAACTATTTGCAAATAAAGTAATCTTATTTAAAACTAAACCAGGGTTTCATCAAACAAAAATGTTTCCTTGGGGAAACTTTATCATTTGCTTCTCGAAATCTCAGCAAATCCTTTAAATTCTTTGGAGAAATACTATAGTCTTTTTAATGTTTATTTGATCCGAATGAGAAAAGTGAAATTCTCCTGAGATAATTCAAAAGGTAACTCAACATTTGCCTCGTGAACGTGTTGTGAATTTCTAATACCAGCCCATCAACCCTTCCAGAATCCCTGTTAATTAACTCCTTTTATAATCTTCAGACATCGAATTAATTCGTCTTCAGAAAAATAATTTTGTAGTCAATTTAATGTGTATTTTTCTTTTATTCTAAAGATTACGCTCCAGATAATACCGGTTCATCAATGATCGGATTTCATTTCCAATCACTGATACAAGAATACAGTATCCATTTTATTTATCAAGTCCAAAGAGAACTATTTTGGCAGGATTTTTAAAATTAAGTACCGTATTTATTTGAATCTAAGCCTCACTACTCTTCCAGTATTAATGCTACTGAAAAGTGGGTGAGGCTTAGAATAGAGTGAGTGAGTGAGTGAATATTAACGTCGCACTGTACAGCTACACGAGTTCTTTTGGCGACGGACCACGTAATTTTGAACCATGGTCAAGTGACGTGGACGACGCGGCTTAGAAGGCAACACGTTTGTTGGACTGGGGAAATTGAGTTTCCACTCCTTTCAAAAGGAAAAATTTAACCATCCATTCTAGTCACTTGCATCAATGATTTATCTCATTCCGCAGTTATTCAGTCTGTCCTAAACATTGTTGTCTGCTGGTATTTAGGATTTTTTTTAATCCCCTCTTTCTTATAATCACTTAAACATCAAAGATATCGATAATAGCATCAAAACGAGTTTACTATGACTCAAGTATGAAAAGGGAAGCAATTTTATATGCAGGAAAAAACGGAAACAGAGCAGAGCACATGGAAAATTTGACACGGATGAAATAGATATACATCGATGGCGTAAGCAAAATGATATAGTTTTTGCTTATATATATTCAACAGCCTGTAATAATTCTTTGACATTCTTGCAGAATGCATTTTTTAAAAAAATGTCGCATAGCAAATGCAATGGATGGCTTGGAAGACGACACCGTGTTAAAAAATTGCGAAGCTCGCATCAGTTTCGAAGTTAGCTGTGACAATGGGAAAGATGATACTGATGTTTCGAAATATGATACTGGCGGTTAGAGTAATTATAGATTCAGGTATGTATTTAAGTTTTTAAAGCTGGTAAAATAAATTAGATATTAACTTCTTATTTCTCATTAAATTTTTTTTAAAAAAAATTTTAAGTATCACATATCGATGAAACTCTTACACAATTTTTATTTTTTCTTAAAAACATGTAGAGAATTAGGGGTGCGGCTTAGAAATGATGGCGGCATAGATTCGAGTAAATACTGTAACTTTAATTTTCAGAACTTTAATGGCCGTTTTGGAAATTTCTTGATTTTAACATACTAATAAATACTTTTGTTTGAAAATTCGAAATATTAGCATTTTTCTTGGCAATTTTCTGCTTTATCGATCTTACTAACTAACCAGGTTTTGTGAACTGATTAGTTAGTAAGATCTAGTATTGTGTTTTGATAACTGGTTCCCGGGGGAGGGGGGAGACCAGTTATCTTCTTGTCTAGTAGGAATTCCTGGAAATGACATTTAAAAAATATGTTTATTATGGCACTATTTATTAATTGAGTTTAGTAGAATTATTGAGAAATTCGTAGGTAAACTCCTTGATTAGTTAAAATATTTAACAGCATTTGGCATATTTCAAATAAGAAAATGGAAATTGAAATTAATCTAAGCAGAATTTAATTCTAAAATAATAGAAAAGCTTAATATTTCATTTAATTTAGTTTCGACTAACTTGCAACTTTAAAACATGGCTATGTAAAAATATCGAAATTTAAAATTTACATTAATATTATTCTAAAATTTTTGTAAGTCATCCATTACCTAGTAATTATTTACCGGGATTTTTTATTTACATTTTTGACTTATGAATATATAACATTATTTATTAAAATATTTTTTTAAATATAACAATTAGATAATAATTTATACAGTAAATATAAAATGAAAAATTTATTAAAAAATATCTTTATATCTTTTCACGTATACTGATTTGATGTATAAATTGATTTCTTAAATAATGATGTTAAAATACAGTGCAAAACTTTTTACCTGAAATATTTATCACGATGTAAATATTTTTTACAAATTATTTGTTTCTACTTTATTAACAATCATTTTTTGCAGAACTATTAATATTATTTTTACGTCAAGTAATAATACTGTTTATGTATTTTCATTCATTTTTCAGTTATTTATTTCTTAAATTGAGTAAAAGAAGTATGCTTTTACTTTGTAAATCCAAATATTTCAATGAATTTAATAGCATTTTGTAGGAATTTATTTTACTTACAGTTTGCAAATGTTTTACTCCCTGTGTTTTCATTTATTTTGTTTATAGTTTGCTTATGTTTTGTTCCATGTGTTTTTGTTTCATTTAGAATTTTAATATCAAACCCATTCTTTGAAAAAAAATTATTTAATCTATTATTTCTAATAAAGCAAGTAATTCTTTCAAGAATTTGTACAGGTCAACACGTGAAATAAATAAAGATTATCCACTATTTCTGGCTATGAACAGATCAAAAAATTTCTTTCTAAGATAAAAGATAATTTCAAAAATAATATTTAACTTAATTTTCAATTTGCTTCTTATCTTAACCAACGAATAACATGAACTTAAGTAATTCTATCATTTGATATTCAACTCTAAAAATGAAAATTCGGAAGAATCAAAGTGCTTTGAGATATTTGCTGCCCCAAACATACGATCAATAAAATCCTTTTATTTTTCCTCAGAGGAAAGGAACTAGTTTATAGCTATTAAATTTTAAAAGAAATGTTTTCTATTATCTTGCAAATGTTATTTGGTTTTGTAACAGTAAACATCCATTTAAATCAGCAGTCTTTCGAGATTTTAAAAGCTCATATTTTCTTTCATTCTTTTTCGTTTGCTTTCGTTTTTTCTTCTGTTTATCTCATCATGAAAAATACTTATTCTACGAAGTAAAGTAACTAAATTAACGCATCAAATTTCTAGGATGTTTTCAACAGGCGTATTTCGTGGTACTCGTGCTTCATGTAGTTTTTTTTATTTCATTTAGATGCAAAAAATAATTATTTACACAACGAAGAAAAAGGACAACAAAAAAAAGACTTATTTTTGATTATAAACATCAAGAATTTCCTTTAATAAAGTAGAATGCAAAATCCCAAAATATTATTCACACGTTCCAGAACATTATTTAACATTATAATATATAAGTTACAATAATTACATTATTATATATTGACTATATATAATATATATTCAATAATAATTATATTTCTCTTAATATTTCTTCCTTTCTCTATGGCTTAGTGCATACGCAAATTACAGGTGAAGGTTGACTAGTCACAAAACTTTGTTTAAACCTGCAATCTTGGTTCCTAAGGCCAAGAGTTTGGTATTGCACTACTTTGGCTAATTTGTCACTGTCTTGAATGACTATACTTAGGTTTATAAATATTTGTAGATATTATTATGGATTATATATATATGTCGCAGGAAAATGATGAAATTAGGGCTTTCATCAAATCCCTAAGAGAGATGATGAATTCGCGGAAGATGTTAAAATAAGAAATCTATAAAAGTGATTTCCCTAAGGAAAGTAAGATATTTGATCAAATCTCTAACCTGTTTCAGTGAAATGATGAAATAATATTGTCAAGAGTTTAAAAGTATTTTATTTAGCAAATATGGGGCATTATTAAAAGTAGAATAATTAATACAACAATAATCATCGAATTACAAATTATTTATTCGAAATTAATCAACAAAATAATTAGATAATATAGCTGGTATTTTTTTTTTAAAAAAAGAGGATATTTGTAGTAGAATTTCTAACATTTTTTTAAAAAATTGTACATTAATATAGTATTTCAGAAATATTTTGCTTTATTTGTAGCAACTTTTTTTAGTTATTAATTTCCTTTCAAAATAGCTTTTTTTTTTATCTCTAAAGGGGTCGTGATCGAATTCTCTAATTTGTTTATTTATAATTTTCAATTGAAGTTTTATCCAGTTTTTTAATTTTCAGGCATACAAAAGTGATATATCAATTGAAAGATAATAATACAAAGAATATAACTAAATAAAACTAAAAAAAATTCTATTTATAGTTAATTTTATTTTGGTGTGTCACGTCAGAAGCCCGGCTGCCTGGCACGGGCGAAGAGTTAGGGGAGGCAAAAGGGAGTGGTAACAAGTGAAAACAGAGCTCTGAAAATGCTTACTTGTTCATTTCATCACTTAAATAAAACAGTTCAGGGATTAGATCAAATCACTTATTTAAATCAGGAAAATTACCTCAAAGAGACGTTATTTTAAATTCTTCGGTGAATTTATCATCTCCTTTAGGGATTTGATGAAAGCCCTAATTTCATCATTTTCCTGCGACATATATAAATAGAGAGAGAGAGTTTTTTTTTATTAAAATAATTCCACCTTTTCATTTCAAGAATTACTCTTTTACTAAGAATTTTCCTCAATTTCGTTATTCATAAATAAGTATAAAAACGAAGTATTTATGGATATTGAATTTTTTGAAATTTAAATTGTTAAATATATATATAAACTTGAATTATTAAAATCTGAAAATGTGTTTCACTTACATGACAACGCACGATTTTTCCAAGACGATTCATTTAACATTGTATATCACAATATTTAATTTTCTTTTATTTAGCCTTAATAACCCCTACAAATATTTGTCAATTTCTTTTTTAAGAAAAATTACAATAAAACATCTGAGTTGAATACAATGTTTTAGACAAATTTACCTTTGGGGTTTTTTTTAAATAATTAATTGTTTTGATTATTAAAAGTAGAATTCATTCGTATCTAAATACTATTATGTGTCTGTGAAATTATTTTTATGCTTACAATTTCATTCAAAACCTCTATAATTTGATAAACAGGTAAAACATGATATAAAAATCATATGTAAAATGTGTTGCATCAACACACAGTTAATATTTTAACCACTCTAAAAATAATATAGCATGATTTTTTTCTTTTGTAAAACTAGAAAAGTTTTTCCAAGAAATGGATTCACCAACTATATTCCTCTTTGTTTTTTTTTAAATTATTATTTTATTGGAATTTATTGAGAGCAATTAATTGATGACAGTACTTTGAAGTTCAAAAGTTTTATATGCATAACACAAATCAGAACTTTATGTATTAATGAGATGCAGTAATCGAGTTTAAATGAATTAGCCCAATATTTCACCAATAACGACATCTAAGCTTTTTAATTTTTTAAAAGTTTCAAACTGGAAATAATTAATGCCACTTCCCTGGAACGGTTCAATTGGAATTCGATAACAAAACTTGTCTAAAATGATAAATAGGATTCCATAATAACTTTCTACGACATGATTGAGAGAATACATTTCCATTCTGCCATTGACATCTGTCGCTCCGTTGAGCCTTCTCCATCTAATTATTGCGCTAATTACTGTTGATTCCAGCCTAATTTAGGAAAGGAAATCTTAGATTTGTAACCATGTATCACACTAAGTGATATCTGTAATTATTAGTTTGAAAAGACGAATCGAATTCTTCAAGAACCAACATAACATTTCAAGAGACAAACACGTTGTATAGGTTTCTGTGTGTAGTACGTAATAGCATTGCTTAAGCACAATATATTGAACTTAAAACTTGGATAAGAACATTTAACTAGGTATTCAGTGCAACACTATACTTTTTGTAAATATGTGTTTAATAGTAGATTAAAAATCTTTTTCTGGTTTTGTGAGGAAGCTCTTTAAAATCTTCATTTGATATATACGCGTCTTATATATGCATTAGAGTGCGTAATACCTGGATACATTATCACTTAACCGCATCCAGATATTATCTTTGCAGTTTCTCATAGTCATCATCAAAATTCTTGTGAGTTCATAGAAGATCACAAAAAGAAAACAATTGTTTAAATCTTTGATTAAATTTTTTTAATTAAAAATAAAATAAGTTGTTATAAATAGAGTAGTATCTATTCTTGTTGTTTTAATCACTGATTTAATTTATTTACTGCATAACTTATTAGTAGTTTAAGGATATTCTTGTAAATAAAATCAGGACAATGTCAGTCAATTTCGGTCATCAATTATACCAAATAAATATTAAACATAACTGCATATTAATTTAAAATATTTAAGTATATTATATTTAATTAAATACTGAACTTTTACATTATGAATTTGTTACACAAATAGTAGCTAAAACAGCTTACATACCGCTCATCCTGTATAGTGGTTAGTGACGCTGACTGCGGTGCCGTAGGGCCTGGTTTCGAATCCCGGAGAAGACATGGATGTTTGTAAATGTATATGCCTTCACGGCATGGGTGTACTCTAGATAGCCTTCGAGCCACAGGTCCTCTCGTGAGGTTGGTGGAAGGCCCCTGACTACCCCAGGGTGCTCTCCCTCAAAATTGGGTTGAAACCGAGAGCATAATCGTACTGTCACCGGCATAGTGTTCAAAGCTAAGGCTAACTACAGGCGTAATAATCTAGCCCCTAGCCACGATAAATTTCGTGGAATTTGGTCTGATGTTACTGTCGATCAGGGGGTATAAGTAACAACAACACAACTTATACATTATTTTTTAGAATATTTGACAACCATATTTTGGAAACACCTGCTGCAAATTATTTCGAAAAAAATAGTAAAGCACACTCTCTCTCTCTCTCTCTCTCTCTAGAGATATTGTTAAAAACAAGAATAATATACATGTACCAATGTGGCAGTATTTTTAAGAGATAAAGTTGTGGTTAGAAGGATGTTTCCCATTAGACGCATAAACGAAAGAAATTAATAAACACGCAATGTCTTTGAGGGCTTAACGCCGTCATAAACGAGATAAAATCCCTCGACAAAAAATTTAAATGGCGAATTATTATATACATTTATTTTTTCATGTTGAATGTTCCCTGTAGACAAAGCACTTTAAAATCATTTTTTTAACATTTTGTTCAACTTAAATTAAGTCTTTTATTTGACAGTTGAATAACGTATTTCAATAACTGCGCAATAAAAAATTGAAGCAAATACTCAATTATTTTAAAAGAATACATTTTTCATTTATATGGGATTTCTTTTTCTTTTTCTCTCTATTCTCAGATTTTTTTTTTAAGTTTGTTTGGTAATTCTTACAGATATTTCACAAAATTTTCACACTTGTCTTTGTAAGAAATCAGAGATTAGCTTTTGGATTTTTGGATTTTGGCCTTTGGATACCTTACTTTATACTAAAAGTTCACCGATTCTAATTTTTTTTCCTTATTGTACTTGAAACTAAATAATTTTTTAGAGGTCATGTTTCAGAAATAGTTGATAAACTGAAAGCAAGGAGATTCTAGTAGAGTCTGAACCATTTAGTTTTAATATTGATATATATATATATATAGGCTTATTCTCTACAAACAAGACATAACATCCAACAATCACATTCGAAAAACACATAGACAATAGGAAAATCACACAATGAAGGACATATGAGTAACCGAGATTAAAAATTATAAAATGGATGCTCTGCAGTGTTATATATATATATATATATATATATATATATAATTATCTTTTAAAAGAAAAAAAATCATCTTAAGAAGTTAGTTTTCATATACACTGAAGTACCATTGAATTAAGGATACCTACCTAGTAACGAGTTGGGCCTCCTCTGGCCTTGATAACGGCTGCCACACAACGAGGTATTGATTCAACAAGTTTCTGGAAATGTTCCACGGGAATGACTTGCCAAATATTGGCTATAGCTGTCCGTAATTCATTAAGGTTTGTTGGTGCTGGGTGATGACCTATAATGCCTTGTTCTTATACATCCCAAAAATGGTCAATAGGATTTAAGTCTGGGCTTCTAGATGACCAATTTACGACATAAAAGTCAGAGAAATGCTCATCCAACTAGCCAGTAGCCAGCCGGGACTTGTGAGAGACACAGTTGTCTTTCTGGAAAATTCCATTACCGTGCGGATAAAAGAATAGCATAAACAGATGGAGGTGAACACCCAGCAACTCTACGTACCTAATTGCATTGAAGGAGGTTGTTACTTGCACCAAAGATCCCAAAGGGTGCCACGAAAAAAACATCCCAGACCATGATTGAGCCACCATGCCCTTGTACAGTTCCAGCCTGGCATACAGGATCCATGGCTTCATGAGCCTGACGCCATATTCTCAACCTCCCATTGGCATTAAGTAGTCGGAATCAAGACTCATCCCTTCATGCTACTCGTTTCCAGTCCTCTACACTCCAGTCTCTGTGCTCTCTTGCCAAGGCAAGATGGGCAGCCCAATGGCGAGCATTGAACAATGGTACTCTCCTAGGTCAACGGCTCCCGAAACCCATATGGTGAAGCGAACGTTGCACAGTCCGTTTGCTGACTGTACGACTGGCACCGTCATTCGATTGAGTGGTAATTTGAGCTAATGTTTGGCTACGTACTATACACCTGAGCCGTCTTTTACCACGCACTGTCAGACAAGGTCCTGCAATCCTTTGTAGTTTACCCGATCGCTAGATATTGTCCGCCATCCATGTATTCTTAGTATACTCTTGACACTGTTGATCTTGAAAATCCTAACTCTGACTATTTCAGAAATGCGCCGCACACCTACGATTTGTCCGTGATCGAAGGGGTCTAAATTAGGAAGTTTACCCCATACTGGCAATTCCAAAAACTCAGAACAACTACAGTACGCGCTATATATGCAGTTACCACAGTGCTCTCACTTGGGCATAAATGATGCGCAGCGCTACACAATTTGCAAAGACCTTGATATCCCTAATTCAGTGGTACTTCAGCGTATATTAAATATCTTAGGAAAAGTATAAATAAAACTGATACTGATTTTTTAGAAAAACCATTTTACTTCCAGCAGAAGCTGTTTTTCAACTTCACAACTAATCTTTAAAATTCAAATACTGACTTGACTTTCAAATAGGAATATATCATTATATTTGTGAATCTATTATATAAAAACATAACTCTCAAAAGAAATATTTTTTCATAAAATCTTTAAAACAAATTTCAATTATTTGTCTCATTTTCTCTCTATGCATTTGTGTTTTCAAATATGGAATGTTTTTGTTTTTTTTACACTCAATGTAATCAACATTATTGATAATTTAAGAGTTAGGTCATAAGACTTTTTTCATTTTTTTTCAAATGAAAAA
Source organism: Trichonephila inaurata madagascariensis (assembly GCA_019973955.1). Classification (NCBI taxonomy): domain Eukaryota; kingdom Metazoa; phylum Arthropoda; class Arachnida; order Araneae; family Nephilidae; genus Trichonephila; species Trichonephila inaurata. The sequence continues at coordinate 334,129 of BMAV01023577.1, forward strand.
TATTTTTTAATGAAAGTCTGATAAATTTCCCGATTTGAATATCTTCAACTTTTCAGTGAAACGTTGTTATATTCCAAAGCTTACTTAGTTTCTATTTAAAAATTTATCTCGTCTTTGTCGAAGAAAAACTCTTTTTATATTCATTCCTAATCTTTTCAGGTGGATAAACCAATCTGAAAACACGACAGTGAAATAAAAATTTGCTACACTTCAATAACTTGACTCACTCGGGTAAGCTACATTATTATTTTCTTGCTATGATTCTGGTGAATACAATATAGATATAGATCTTCTACATGTCAAGACATGCGTTGCAAAATCGAAAGAAAACGATCTCTCCGATTACTTGACAGTTTAAAAAGTCTTCCCTTTTATTTTCTTCTTCGCTGTCACACAAGAAAGATCACCGAAACTGTTGGAAATACACATCTAGACTAGTTGGAGTGATATCCCAACAGTCAAAAATAACTCAAAGGAAGCATTTCAAAAAGCGTTATCGATTAACTCTTAGACATACACACACGCACACAAAATAAATTTTCAATTCATGAAATACCCTTAAAGTTTTGATGTGACAAAATTTTGTTGTTAAATACAAGTGTAACGTAATTTTTAAATAAAATTCTTATTTTAATAATTGAGATAATCGATATAATGTTCGTGTAATGCCTTTTCATTCTTCTTTTAAATTTTTTTTGTGATAAGATACATCATTAAGACTATTTGCTTTCATGTAAAAATAACATTCGTTATAAATTATTAAGGAAACATAACTGTTCACATGTACCACAAAAATCACGATCTATATAAATAGCATGCTTTTTTTTCTATGGTATTCATGATGGGTTCAAATTTCGTAATCTGGAAGCAACTTATAGTTATAAATGATAGCTTTTCTAATATAGTAAAGTAATGCTTATCCTATGAAATCAGATATAAATTTCATTATAACCATGAATGGTTGTTAATTGTCCAAAATAGATTGCCCACATATGAAAACTGATTTCTTATAATAGATTTTCTATTAAAATAATATTTCGTTTTATTAATTTTAATTTCAGTAAATATAATAAATTTTTCTTACTGAAAAAGTTTGTCATAAAAACTCAAAATATAGCTCTAAATCTGTTTATTTCGTAACTCACTTGCTTCAATAAATTGGAGAACGACAAATATTAATTTATTTTAAATGTAAATAAATTTATTTTAGATTTACGCCAGAAAAAATTTTATAAGGCTCAAGAATCTAAAAATAAACAGTTCAGATATATAACAGAAAGGAAATCTAACTTAAGACTGTAAAATATCTATAAAAACAATATTGCAACATAAAATGGTGAAATAGTTCGTGAATAGTAAAAATCCCATAAAGAAACTAATTCCCATAAAGTAAAAGAACAGGTCTTTAAAAAACGTTACATATTGTTACTACAATAAATTATTTCGTACACAAATATAAATCGCACTTAATGCGAAATGAGGCAATAGAGGTTTGTATATGTACTTTGTCTGCTGACAATATGTGGTATGAAACCATATCTGTTTATTGTTAAAGTTTCTTACAGTCTGTTATGTCCTATAATTTTCCTTCGATTATTTTTCTTGGCTATATATGAAGTATAGTCAATTATTCAATCATTTTTTAAGAAAAAAAATTTCTACTAGCTAATTGTGATAAATTTCTAAATTAAATATTGAGTAATATAATTAAGTTTTCATATATATTTATCTAAAGAATCAATACGTAACTTATTATAAACGTTTGTTTCCTTCAGGCACTTAATGGATAAAGTTGTTTGGGTTAACTCAGACTAAATTGAAGGGAATATTTTTCTTACTCTGTTAAGTTATCGAAAATCAAGAAACTCAATTGTTAGATGAGCTAAATTAATCAAAGATAAGATACTTATGGTTGTGGTAACCTTTCTGATTTTAATTTTTATATTGTTTTTATAAATCTATTAACATTTCATTCTTTTCGGCTTCTAAGCTTTCACTACAGTTGCTAAATCTAATCACTTAAATATGTTGTTAGTTGGTTTATTGTCAGCTTTAACATCGTTTCAATTATCGAAGAAATACTTCAAGACGCATTATTTTGTTACATAAAAACGAGCTTTTAAAGGAATGAAAATATTATTTTCAATGACTATATTGATTTTTCACTTAGTTATTTTTGTTTTTGAATTTATTTCTACCAATTTTTCTTATCTTTAGTTTTTTTAAGTGGTTTGTATAGCCTTTTTTCAGAATTTTTTTAGCGTGTATTTCCTCACTTTTAATATTAATATTGACACTAATTTTATTAAAAGCGCTCCAAAAGAATTCAATTAATAAATGGCAATTGAGCTCTTAGGGGTATTTTTATGTAGGAAATTTCTATTCAAAATAGTTTATATCTGTATAATTCAAATTAGAAATAATAGTCTTATATGCATCAAAAATACACTATCGATTTTTTTTCTTTTTGAAAACTCTTTGTTTGCATTATTTTTGTACATATAAATGAAATTATTAAATCAATAAAGCACTCATAGGAAATCTACTTATAATATTCAAATTTAAAGTTTAATTTTCTTTTCCGATTATGCTTTAATTTACAAGTGATAGCCTGATATTGTTCTTAAAAAAACCTAATAAAATTTGAGTTTTTATATTTTTCAGCTTTTTATTATGTTTATAGCCACTTGTTTTATTTTTCAGCATTTAAATAAACTTCTAAAGTGCTGTCTAGATCTATTGTCTGAGAATTTCACTAGCCTTTGAAATTTATTTAAATTCGTAGAAATGTGAAAACGAATTTAGTAAAGAATTTTATGGATTCTATCCTTGCATTTCAGCAATCATTTTATTTCTGACTGCTTGCTTCAGAAGGCTTTAATTTTCTTGAAGGCTTACTGCAATATATTGGAAAGCTGTCTAAAAGCTCTTGAGGAATGCATCACTTCCTTTGATTTAATTGTTTCAGTGCATTTCCTTTTAAGTTTCACATTACACTTTCTCAAATAAAACGGATCATGTCGCTCGTGTAGAATAAATGTAGTCAATAAATCAATGCAATTCTATAGTTATCGAAACCGTATAAGCCTTTGTGACTATCGTAAAGAATTTTTCAATACATATAATAAGAATTTGACTGAAAGAAAATAAATAAAATGTGCTTAGGATTCATTGATATCAAACTATATTTATTTATTTTATTTATTGTTAGTAATTTTGTGTAATTAATGCTTAAAATAGTGTAATAAATTTATATCTGGATATGTAATACGTTAATAATACTTTCTGTTGTATTTATTTTGTTAAAATTGTAAAATTTGCGAGCAATGCCTCATTCCTTACATTATAATGGCAATCCAATGGAAACTTGGTGAAATGTTAGGGATAGAGCCAAGTTGGCATAATTTTTGGTGACATTGTTGGTGACCATATTCACGCTTCTGGAAATTACTGGAGAAATCTCTTGACATCACAATCTTTGACGTAAATGGATCCATGCAGCCTATAAATAGTAGTCGCTCACTGAAACTGACCAGTATTGTTTTGAATGCTGAAGAGTCGACTAGCGATTAGTTGTTACAGTTGAGCGAGTGCTTGCGAATAATCTTAATAATTACATATTTGTATTTTTAGACACTGATAGTTGTGTCTGAGCGCTGTTGAAGATGTGAAGGCCTTCTGGGATTTATTTTGCAAATTTTGCTGCTTTTAAGGACTGTTTTTCTACAATAAATTTTCGTCTATCCTGAAGAATTGTTTTGCTCTCTAAGACTGATAGCATAAAATCGCCAATCCCCGGTCTACATAGCAAAATGTAGAAAACATTTTTAAAAGTGTATCTAATGGAAATATTTCAAAGGTAAGTTGCGTTTCTAACAAAATTTTTCTCAACCGTAAATAGATTGCTTAGCCTGGTGCACAGCCATCTCGAAATTTAAAAAAAAATAATTTTACACTTTCCAGAGGGGTTTGCAATTGCATCCAGCAAATCTGTTTCAGAACTGCCTCAAGAAAATTATGCTGAAAGTGCTTCGTAAGATCAAAAAGTCCAATAAATTTGATTTTTTCAATTTAAAAAATACCAGATTGAAAATAATTCTTTATGCATGTAACTGCCAAGTTTTAACGCAACATCTCCAATCTCGTTCCCTCTGTATTTGCTAGAAACGCCATTTTCAAGGAAATCTTTTCAAAAATTTTAAAGCACGAGTAAACTTTTTTATTTTTATTTTCACAGATATTTTTGAAAAAAAAATATCTCTAAAAATTATGATTACGTCATTTTTAGTAGGATATTTAATATTTCATTTCTGTAATTTCATAAAGATATATCATATTCTTTTAATAATCAATTAAAGAATTATTATCAAATAATTAATTATAAACTTACAAAAATACTAAGTTTTAGGTATCCGATTACTTGCGACAACTTTTTTTTGAAAAAATGGAGAAATGGGGATTTTTTTGTGATTTTTAGATTTATTTAGTATATTTTAAGGAAAAAATTCTAAAATTGAAAACAGAAAAATATTTATAGCTATTAAAATGGAAAAAAACTGGTGATAATGTACACAAAATTACATAAACGGGGCCCACTCTGTACAAAGATTTTATGTACAAATTCTCAATTTTTCAATTTTGATGTGTTTCTTTGTTATTCATGTTTGAAATGACCTTCAGGATAAGAGATATTTTAATTTTTACAAAAACTAGAGCACTTTATCTTAGTTACTATATGAAATTACTTAAAGAAACAGTGATTATATTCACATAAAGGACTGTAAATTTTGAAACAAAAGAGTGATTGATAAATCTGAAGTTTAAAACACTTCCACTGTTATACAAAACATACACAAAAAATTTCAGCAAATTTTTTTCAAAACCTTTTGAGCAATCGCCGTCCCCGTTTGAGTTTTTCGAAAAAAACACATTTCGAGTAAAACGCATTTTAAAGCTTGGCATCTTGTGAAAAGTTATGGCATCTGTTTTTACTAAAAGGCGTGTAGATTTTGTTCTAGTGAATGGAAAATAAAAAACGATATTTTTATTAAGCTAATAAGATGGCCTATAAAATAAAATCATAAAAAAAATTTGCCAATTTTGAAAAAAATCGTGATTTTAGGGTAGTCGGATACCTTAAGTATTTGTACACTGCTGTTTATAAAAAATGTAGCACCATGAAGGAATCATGAGAATTAAATGAACTTTGCAGCAAATATCAATTATAGGGTGTTACGTAAAATAGTAAAGTTCCAGGACGCATGAGTGGCGTGCGCAGTGCCCTCTGAACTGATGTTTCATGCGTATAAATAGAGGGCTATAGTGGGACGTAGAAAATAGTTAATGTGATTATTTGTTAGTGGCAAACGTTTAGTGAAACCTAAGTATGACTGCCCGACGAAATAAGGAGAAATTCCAACAACTTACGGAGTTTGAAAGGGGGAATATTATCGCGGCTTTCGAGAAGAAGGATTTTCCTATCACGCAGTAGGAGCTCGTGTGCAGCGGAACTGTTCCACAGTGATGCAAGTTTGGAAGCAGTGGACCGACGAACACCGAACAACTCTAAAAGCTGGCAATGGACGACGGAAGGTGACGTCCACGGGCAAAGATCGACACCTGCTCCGCAGGGTGGTGAATGACCGTACAGTTTCCTCCAGGCAGTTGGCAGCACGTTGATCTACTGCTACAGGTGTACTAATGTCGGTTTCATCAATTCGTCGACGTCTGCTGCTCCGTGGATTGCGTGAAAGGGTGCCTTTATACAGGATCCCTCTCACGGCAAACCATCGACAGCTGCGTCTGCAATGGGCTCAAGAGCACAGAGCCTGGCAAGCTGATTGGCACCAAGTTGTCTTTTCAGATGAATCAAGCTTCAATTTGTGGAACCATGATGGCCGCATTCATGTTATACTCTATGCCGGTGAACGTTGGCTTCCAGAGTGCATTATTGAACGACATAGTGGCCTAACAACCGGGGTTATGGTTTGGGGTATGATTACGTATCATGGACGATCCAATTTGCTACGAATTTAGGGTAATATCAATAGCAGCAGGTACTTCCGTGTACAACCCGAAGTCATTTCCTTCCTTCAAGGCATCCTTAGCTATCTTTCAGCAGAATAATGCACGCCCACATGTTGCAAGGACTGTTCGAGACTTCTGTTCAGCCCAACACATGCAACTTCTTCCTTGGCCTGCTTATTCGCCAGATATGTCGCCTATTGAGTACATGTGGGATTTGGTTGGTCGGCGTCTCTTTAGTGATCCACGTCCTGCAGCTTCAAAGGACAAACTTTTGCTGTGCAGCGATGTGCAGTGTTTTGCGAGTCGACCAGCGATTAGTTATTACTTCAGCTGTTGAACAGGACGAGCCGGTGTTTGCGAATAATCCTTAAACATACTCGTATTTTAGACACTGATAGTTGTGTCTGAGCGCTATAGAAGATGTGAAGACCTTCTGGGATTTATTAAGCGAATTTGAGTACTGTATTCTGTATTTCAATTACTGTTTTCGACAATAGAATTTCATCACTCTTGAAGAAGTGTCTTTTTTCTTTGAGACTGATAGCATAAAATCTTCGACCCCCGATCTACGGAACAGTACTTATGAAACCATAGTTCACAATATTAATAACGTACAGTAACATAAACAATAAATGTCACTACAATAATACATTTACTCACTATAAAATGAATCTATCCCTTTTGACTAAATGACTTTTTAGATAAGGGGTTGTGATAAAAAAAATGATTCATTATTTGAGAGTATATTATGGACAGAACTTTCTTTTTTATTAACTAAAGAATTTCCAAACAATAAGAGTACTTTTCTAACTGAAATTTTTTTAACTTTTGAACTACATTAGCTTATTTTATTATTTTTGTTAAATTAATTTAATAATTGTAATTTATTTCGAGTCTCTTAGTTTATATTATGGATCCCAGAAAAAAAAACAATTTTTTTCGTGTTGACTCCCTCAAAGCTTTTATTGATCCCAATTGGTAAACAGTACTGTAGTGGAATCTAATTTAATAGAACATCCATTTACAAGTTTTCTTTCGAATTTTTCACGGAACGTTTCCTTTGCCTTTTGTTCAGAGATTAAAAAAGATTGTCAATATTTCGACAGAAAATTATAGTCTGCTCTAACTAAATCAATCCAATTAGTATACCTGTTTTGACTTGCTGCAAACATAATGGAATTCAAGCGGATTTCCCCCTTTTTAAGTTAAAAAACTTATAGTTTACAGACTGAATCAATACATTCCCATCCCTTAAATGAAGAAATTCTTACGTATTTACTATTTCAGTTATTAATAACTTGAAAATCATGTTAGGAAATTAGTTTTTTTAAGAAAACCATAAAGTAAAAGAGAACTGTAAACTATATACATTGCTTGAATCTCTTTAATAATTCAGTTTCATAACGTTTACAAGTTAATCATTTCTTCAGGATATTCGACATTAGTTTTAACAAGGGAGGGGTCACGCGAGGCACAGAGTCATCCCACACTCACGAAATCTTTTAAATTGGTGGAAACTGTTTATTTGCTACTAATGACCCTTTGTCAGTATCCTCCTGTACGGCAGTCTTCATGGGAACTAAAATGCATTTGTCACATATATCCCTCTTTTTTGGGAGTAGCAAACGTTTTCTTATAATCTTAAGGTACTTGAGGTGTCTGAGTTCCCGCGCGACCACTTTTGTTCCAAAATATTTTCTATGAACAGGTTACATTTTTCCCCTGTAAACGACTTAGTGGTTTTCATTGATGTGCAGTACGACCCATTATGGTGTAAAAATGTAAATGAACAGAATATAAAGAAAGAAATAGGCATCTGTGCATTCTTCATTGGATGAAGTTAAAACTGATCAAGAAACTAATGAAATAATGGATAATAATTAAAATAGCGAAAGTAAATTTGAGAAAAGTGATGAACGTGAAACTTTTGTGTCGAAAAGAAAGTTTTCAAATGCTACCTAAGAAAAATATGAGGTCACTCAAGGGTTCCTCAAGACACTGCACCCTGTCAAAAAGACACAAGCAAGAAAAAGTTCAACATGGCAATCATCAAAACATCAATCATTTGCCAATCCTCAAAGAACAATAAAACTACAATAACTCAAACAAAATATGAGAGTTTTTCCTGCAAATATCATTTCTGTAATGCTTGTGAAAACTGTCTGTGATTTGTGTCCTTTATTAAAGTCATGCCCATTTGAAGCATTTTAGTTCTGTTGGATTGGATTTTTTCTCAAATTATCGAAAAATTGAAAAGTCCTTAAAGGTAGGTATATATACTTTCTCTTAATTAAATTATTCACTGGAATTACGATTTTTATGGTGTATAATAAAAATAATTACAAAAAAAATGATTGGGGTGACTCAGTCACCCCTCGCGACCACTAACACTAGTACTGAGTGCACGCCTTCTCCCGGGTTAATTGCAAAAGATAAATGTTAAAATATAACGTAAATGGTTTCTTCGAAACGCAACGAACGTATTGGATACAGAACATGAAATCTACCCAAAAGAAGTTAAAACTGTGTGTTTTTAATTATTTTCCTTAAAGTTGTGCTTTTTTAAAATTTTAAACAATAAAAAAAATGTTGAATTATTATATACTAGATTTATTACTAATCGAGGACTAGGTTGTTAGATAATATTAATGCTGCATTTATACACAAGTCGTAACAATTAATATTAAAAATAAAGAATGGGTATTTAATATCATTCTAGTGGTATAAATTACAGAAGAAAGTGTAAAAATCAGCTAAGCTTCGTATCATTAAATGAGAGAGAGAAAAATATATACATATAGTTGCAAGTCCCCAACGTCAGCAAAGAAACCAATGGAAAATGACTTTGCTGCTGAGAAATATGCAAATTTTTGCTTCCGTTGCTTTCCTGCTATATCCCCAGAAAAATTTAATCGAAAGCATAAATAAACGACGTACAAACTTTCACGTCTGAGGCGATCATGCATCCTGCAAAAATTGTCCAAGAAACTGGGAAACAAACGATTGATTTTTTTATCCTAAAAAGGATGCCGAACATAATTCTTAAAAATTATTTATTATCAGGAATTTTTAATTTCATAATGAAGATGTGACAAAGGATAACATAATTCTATAAAATTTTCCTCTTGTATGTTTACGTAGTATTAAAAAAAAGATGTGTCTTATGATTTTTAATTTAATTTTTCCCAACAGTGTTTTTTAGTTGCTCTGTTTTCATGTTGAACATTGAGCTACATTTTCTAATTCTTGCTTAATGCAAAAAAAATTAAAATATTTGTAATTTTCTTTAATTCACAGTGTTTATACTACTGTAAGTTATTGAATTATCAATTGCCAATTCTTATAATACTTACAATTAACAAGATTTCCGATGATGGATGCCCATTCAGACTTCCCAAGACTTAGTATAATCTTCTAATATCCAAACAGAGGCCTCGTGTAGCTTCTGAGTGCGTGGTTAATTAACAATCAATCAGTTTGACATCTAAGCTATTTACTACTAATGTATTATAATCATTTAATCCTGGATTTGCATGGCCTTTTAAAGCCGGGTTGAACAGACCTAATCCTTTTCATAACATTTTGTTAATGGCAAATTTTAATTAATAATGCACTCCTTGTAATATAATTCTCTCAAGTAATTTTGTATCAATACTTACAAATAAAGAAAATTATGAATTATTTTTTCGTCGGTATTTCTTTAAACTTGCCAAACTTTAGTGTATTTGTTTTTGGAGGTAACAGGATAATAGTGAATACATATTTCGTTACGATAAATCATTCATTTTAATGTTAAATGAGCTCTGAAAAATAAAGTATGCATATATTAAATAATTTTGAATTGCTATGTAAGCATTGAAAAGGACACATTATAAAAAGAATTATTTTCTATCTGTATGTGTTACATTAGTGCTTCATAGTGATTTCTGTATATGATTTACACACATATAGTTAGATTATATTTCTCCTGCCTATTAAGTAAGACAGAAGTACAGAACCTTTTTACGAAAGTTGAATTACAAAGTTTTTAATTCAATATAAGGCGGTATTAATTTATTCTATACTCTAAAAAAGATCGCTGTGAAAAGAAATTTGGATAAACACATTCAAAAGTGTGTTTATCACTAAAAACATTGGTACTTTATTTATTTACTCTAAAGTGTTCTAATTGTAATCAACTTTGGATCACTAAATATGAATTAATAGAAAAAACAATTATATTTAATTCTGAAAATTGATACTTATATGTTTAATTGAGACGTATCAACTTCAAGTAAAAAGTATGAACACTAAAACTAGCCAATTATAAGGGAAAATATTGGGTTACTGAACTATTAAAAATATAATAAAGGGTATATCGATGGAAACGAAAGAAGTTGTTTTGGTTATTTTTAGGCCACACTTTATCTCACAAGATACTCCCCGTAACCATCCCTAGAGAGCCTGTATTAGGAATTCTACTACCGCCATCTTGACGAGGCAGAGATTCTATTAGCTCTTCAAGAGGAAGATACTTGGAAAGAAAAAATCAATTATCTGTTGATATCTGATAATATTAGAATTCTCTGAGTCTAAGTGCAAGCTTAAAGTCCAATAAGTTCAAGTGAGAGAAAGAAAACTGCAACTTTCAATAACATTTTCCCTGTTATAAATTAACTTTGACTCGGATAGAAATTTAATATATATTTCATTTCAATAGAAATAGAATTATATGTGAAAACTGATTCCTTAAAACAATTGAATCAAGAATTGTGGTGTAAATCAACACTGATACTCTTACAAGTTCATTTATTGAATTTATTCAAAATACTTTTGAGCAAACATAATGACGTTTTACTTTTCATGAAGGAAGAAATAATTGGCACATTGGAGAAAGATTTGCAAGTGAATTTCCAGATACAAACAGTTTAGTAATATTTTATCAACAACAGTAAGTTACTGTAAAGTAATAATGTTTATTTCTATTAATAAGATTTGATTTAAAAACCCAGGACTCTTTATTTAATTTTGAATAATACTATATACATAAGTTGCTAATATTTCTTCTTAGTACGGTTCCAGAAGCCTTTAACAATTGCCCTTCACAAATCTCATTGTAAAGTAGAAAAGTGTTTCGTTATCTTCAACATAACAAAAGGCTTAGCAAAAGTAAAGAACAAAATAGGAACAGAAGACAATCTTGACAATGGAAGGAAAAGATAAGAATACTGGAAGGAACGATGCACATCTCTCTGTCTTAAAGTAGGAATGGTTTTAGGAATGGACACTTGTGTATTCATGCAGACTGGCCGTAATTACACTGACAATGTCCTTGATCAAATATTCAATTTTTCTTTGTTTTTTCTTCTTGACCAGACTAACAAGGTAATATCCAAGCATACGTTGATAGAATCACCAAATGGAGACTTTAATGTATTACATATCTAATCACAAGGGTGCTGTGTATTAGAATAACCAATTCACCTTTTCACCAATTCACCTTCACGAAACGAAATTATATGTAATAATGAACTGTGCTGCCTTTTTCACTAAAATTAATTTAGAGATATTAAATGAGTACAAAAATGAATTGTGTTAAGAAATAGGGTAATTGATGCTTATTTATCTCGGAAAAAATCCTTTATTTTCACAGAATATATTAATTCAAAACTTTAGTAACGAAAATATACAAGATGTATAAAGGTTATATAAATTTTTCACTTCTAAATAATATAAATGAGAATTAAGGGCTTTTTTACTCTAGAAAAATTAAATTTATGCTTTATTATTGGTAAGATTATTAGTTAATTTTATGTTTTCAAAATGTGTTGATTGAATATTCATATCTTTTTGCATAAAACTATCAATTGCCCTTTTATTGTTATTTTATTACATTTTATAGTAACTTTAAATGTAGAATTTTGCTTTGTTATTACGAATACTAGCTCTAATGCTTTAAAATTTTTTTAACTTTATGTATGACTCTCTTAGAAGACACATTTTGAATTTTTCATCTTATTTTTACTGAAAATATTTAATATTCTAAATACATTTTTCTGTTGATCTCAGTTTAAACAATTGATAAAATAAAACTTTTGAACCAGTTTTTCAGCTTTATATGAATAACAAATTCCCAAGTTAAAATTTCCTTTCAATCGTACTTATTTTTGTTTTAGAAAACCCTTTTTTCTAAAAAAAAAAATATGTGCAGTCTTCATTAAAGTCAACAGCACTTCTCATGATTAACGCAACAAAAGAGAAGTTCTTAACGCAAAGCCGGTCTTTTTATCATAAATTAATGCAGCGATATATAAGATCTTCGCTCAAGTAATGAGAAGAAAGAACAGCCGGTAAAGTGTTTGGTATTAAATTAAGTTCTAATAGAGAGAAAAAAATCTGAAAATTTTTAGGAGATTCGGATAGCGTTCTTAGAAGAGGGTGGAAATACTCGTTTTTATAAATTTTTTATTGCATTTCCCATTATATGTGATATTTAATTTATAAAAACGTCCTTCTTTTGAGATAAATTACAGAGTTGCGTCCGTTGAGAAATACACTGAATTGTTATTCTCGAAGTAGGGAAAAATGAAAGTTCGCAAAAATTGCAAGTACGTAGAAGTGTTCCTTTGAAAATGTTAGTAACTTTTTCACCTAAAGCGTTTAATAAACTGTTTTAAATAAAGTACGATTTGTTTATAATAGTCTTTTTATAATTTATATAAGTGATTTTCATTTAAGCAAATATTCTTCAACGTCATTTTAAGGTTGAAGGAATGCAACAAAGTTATCCAAGCATTTTAAACGAGTCTAGTAAGTGTGGATAAGTTAATACGGGCTTAATGTCGTTGTTGAATAATAATAGATGTTATAATATACTAGGGAAGAGAGATAAGAACTTAAGGGAGAGACACTCACAATATTAAAAAACAAACTTTAATTTAGAACTTATTGCGTCAGACGGTCATGGGCATTAAACAGAGAAGAGAACACTAAAACAAGCATTTTTTGTATAAAACTGTACGGATAGTGTTGAACAATAAATATATACCAGAAATAGAAATTTAGGAAACACAAACCTTTCAGTTACGACATAATTGAAAAGTACTTCTTTACAATTTCTCAAATTTGCACCTGTCAACAATGAATTAAGTTTTTGGTGTTCAACTTCAAAGATTTCAGGTATTTCTTGTATATCTGAAATCTCAACGAATATTCTAACGAAGATGTCTTTAACAAATTAAACCAGATCTTAGTAAATAAGGGACTTAAAATTTTAGTACATGAAATTGTGAACAATTAATATGTACATTTCTAAATAGAAATACTTGACCACTTAGAGGCATTAAACAATTTATATTTTTTTGTCTATACAATCTTCAGCAAAAATGTTTATTTTAATAGGCTTTACCACCCACAAAGGATTTCTAAAATACCTTGCATGAGCATTTACCTACATCAATCATAAAGCTGTACCCATACTATATATATTCGAGGAACATTATATATATTTTGAATTCATTTTCAAAAAAGAGAGAATAACTCATTACCGCCCATTCAAAAACTATGTTACAAATTCAGTACATGATGATTGATTAAAATAAATAGTAAACCTTCACAGAAATTTCTCTACCTTTCTTGCTAGGGATTCAAGTAAATACTTTCTTACTTCACATTTCGTGTTTATTACACTTACAATCAATGGTTCTTAATATTAACTTCGTATCTTTCTGAACCGCAAATAATATAAAGTATTTCTCCTTTGAAAAGTTGAAATAAAATGCAACTTAAGAATCATCCATCTTATGCTTTAATGACATAGAATAATCTCAATTTCCACGGATGAGGGAGAACAGGTGACCTATTTGAGGAATTCTCATACCAAAAATCGTACAAATTCCCATTTTGCAATAAGAAAATCAACCTACCTATTCATTCTCCACTTTTTAGTTAAAAACCAAATCTCCTGAAATGCTTTTTCACGCAAAAAAAAACCCAAGCTACTGTACCATATACAAAAACCTGGTGATTATCGAAGCCATAAGAGTTTTTCTGAAATCAAAACTATCATTAGTCTGAAAATATAGACTGGAATTGTTTCCTTTTTCAAACCCTCATGTCTGAAAAGTCAAAATACCTTTTTTTCGATTGAAGTGGGTTTATTTACTTTTTTATCATTTTCCTTCTTTGAAATGTTCCTGCCTTTCATTATGTCAGGAAATCTTTCTTTCTTTCCTTTTTTTTTTTCATTTCTGAATGCTTCAATTGAACTCAAAGAAAATTCGTAACGATAAATTAATAAAAACAAAATAAACATTCTCAGTAATCATTTCAGAATATTTTTTATGGTCAAATGTAGAATAATTTCAAGACGAGGATCAATATTCATACTAATGAGGCTATTCTAACCATAATCTAATTAAAGATAAGAGCGCGCGTTTTTAAAGACGGTATGTTGAATGAATAGCTCAACACGTATATCACGTACGCAGTTATTATTATCAAAAATAAGGAACTGTAAGTACACTTAAAATATATATCCTGGAATACGAGCCATCTTATTCATCTAAATTAGTTATCTAGGGAATGTTATATTATCCGATGAGGAATTATTCGTGAATATAATTGAAAGGAATAAGAAACATCTATTTTATATTCGAATAAGGAATATTTTTTGGTGGTATCCCAACACTTAATTGCAAAGGTAGTGTTAAAACATTTATATATTCTTAACACTCGTTCATGTTAAAAACATGATGACATAGTGCGTTATGTTTATTTAATGCCTTTTATTAATTTTTTGATAAAGTATTACGAAAAAAGGAAGTTTAGAATCAGAAAAAAATTTTAATTGAGCAAACTGTGAGTACTTAGTATAACATTATTTCACTATTACAACTTGATATTATTACTTTGTGACTTAGAAATATTTTGAAACCCATTGTATAGGCAAGTCAATTAAATTAATTTTGAATTCTACGCATCTCACACATTAGTCATAAAATCTAATGAAACCTATTGTATAGACCCATTAATATACCCATTGTATACACCCATCTTTGAAACTTATTGTACAGACAATTCAATCAAATAAATTTTTTTAATAATTTTGAATTCGACATATTACATGAATCATAAAATCTAATGAAGCTAAAATTATTTCGATTTAGTTTTTGGTTAAATCAGTATTATCTCCCTTTTTGTAATATCTATATTATAAAAATTTGATTATTCAGAACAAAATAATTTTTATCTAAAAGCATTTCAACACACGGAGCATCATTAATATGCATTATGTAAAAATATTTTGGGGAAAACAAATTATTCTCCAAATGATAGTATTTTGTCAATTAGTTATTTTTGTAAAAGCCGCGATTTATTGATCGATTTGTCATCTACAAAAGGAAACTGAGTTGAAATTGTAAATTAACAACATTTCGACATTTAAATGATGATGCGGTATATTGAAGCAAAAGCATCAGCACAATTCTGTATAAAATGTGGTGAATACCTATGCATTATTGTTGAAGTTTAAATGGGTAGAGCTTGAATAAATTCCTCCTAATAATGTACTTTAAAGCTGCTATCAAAATATCTTAAAATAGGAATTCATAATGTTCCTTAGTTTTCTGGTTATAGATTAATCTCAGTTTTCAATCGATTTTTTTTTTCGAAAATGGAATAAATGCGTATACTTGGTAAATATAAAATATACCAATAAGTAATTGAGAAAATATTTGGAAAGGAGTTTAAGCAAACACCTGTTGTTTTGCTTATAATTATTAATTGCTTTTAAAGATCAGTATATTCCCTTAGAAAAATATTAAATATTCGAATGAGAAAAAAAACCTATTAAATCTCAATAAGGATTTCTTATCCATTCCTGCATTTTCCCAGACACTTGACATTCCAAATAAATCATTCGTATTGCGAAATTTTCTTAAGTCGATTTTGACTAAAACATTAAAAGTTCATAGCCATCATTTATTAAAATCGTAAGAAAATTCCAGAAAGCATTACTTTTTGCAAAATATAAAAAAATGCTACAGAATTTTATGATTATATCCATTAAATCATAGTTTTTAACATTAGAACTCTAGTATTATGGGATGATTAAATTGAAGGCGATAAATGTTCTGAGATTATTTAATAATATTTATGATGCGGTGTACGGCATATTTAAGGAGTTATTGTTTTCACATTTTGTCAATAATATTTTTAATGCCTAGCACTTCATTTTTTTTATTATTGATAAAGGAATAAAAATATAGTTGTTGATCTCCAATATATACACTTAAAATATATATTGTTATTTATTTAAGTTGCCTTACCCCACTTTAATCTTACTTTTATGTTCGATAATGTTTAAAACTACCTTTCAACAATTACTATCAGTGACGGTTTAAAGTATAGGTATTCAATAAATCAATAAGCATTTTTAAATCTCTTCCAGCTTGTTTATATTTATGAAATTTAAAAATAAAAACAAAATACAAGAAATAATGTTTACGTTGTTTTTTTCCATAGTTAAAAAATACTATGAGCAGCAATTTGCTTTTGATATATTTAGTTAAATAACATGATTTTTTTCATCTATTTGAAATTTCATAATTATTCACTAGAATATCTTTACGATAAGTCATTCTTTAAAATTAAGCATTTTAAAGAGCAATAAAACTATTTTAAAACAAAAGTCGTTGTTATTCAATATCATTAAAAGTCAGGAGTTATATGCCATAAAAATATTAATTATTGGATGGATTACTGACTTTTAAAGCCTTTTTGTGATCAAAAAGTCCGTTTTTGGAATCTCATTAACTAATATAACATTTTTTATTCTGTATTTTTAATTCAGCCTTAAAAAAATTCAGCTATTATTTGTATAGTTAAAACTATAATAAATTTTAAACACATGCATGCATCAGATGAAAACGAAATTTTATTCGATCACTAGAATTGCATTCATATAAAAATATTTTGAATCTTTTTCTCATTTACTCAATATAAATTTGCTACCAAGTTAAAATAAATTGTTTTTGAATGATCATAATTCCTATTTATAAAATTTTTTCAACCACACAGATCAATTCTGAAATTAGTTTTTAACAATAGAAATCATGCTTTACATTTAATGCAAGGCTCAGATCTCAACTTCACTTCATAAGTTTGAAATATGTAGTCAGAAAACACACACACACACAACTACTTTAAAAAATAATAAATACAAAAGAAATATAGATATTCATCATAAAAGGGATTTATTGTAAGAAACGGTTTCTAGTTTATAATAGCATAGCTGTAGATGACTCTGAGAGCATAATTGAATGTCTGTATTTATACATAAATTCATGTTAAAATCCTAAGCGTTCGCGAAATAGCTATTTTTTGCTGTAGTTATATGCATATACTTTTTCTTTAGAGAAGTAACGTTATGTTTTAACTCGCGAGAGAAAATTGAGGATATCTAGATACGAATTTAGACTATATTTTACGACCCAAATTAAAATATGCAGTGTAAGTGAGCACTAAAAGTAGGTAATCTGCTGTTCAGATAAAAATGATAATGTAGTTAAGATCTATTTTTAAGATATCCGACTACGCGTTCGGAACCGAGATTTTAAAAAAGCCCATAAATGAATAATTTTCTTGATATTAAGTGTCACTTAGATTAGAATGCATGTATAACATTGTTTTATAAACATTATGACAAAAAAATTATTTAAATACAATAGTTTGGCAAAAAATTAACTTAGAATAACCTTTTTTCAAAACGTTCTCCTTTTACAAAAATAAAAATGTTTCTATAATAATAATGATTTGCTTGCATAAAGTAAAGACTTCTCCAAAGAGTCTGAAATAGGATTTTTGAAAAATTCATATTTTTTTCAGAGTTACCACCAATTAAAATAATTATCGACGTTTTTTTCTTAAAATTTCTCCCCTCTGTTGTAGTAAAATATGGATAAATCCACTTATAAGATATATATTTCAAAAATTCTAGTTCAGCCTTTATACATAGGCCTAAGCTATATGCAGGCAAAGTATTATTATAATATAAGCATTTTTCATAAAAGGAGAATGTTTTAAAAATGGGTCATTGTATAATCATTTTTTGTCAAAGTATTGTACTTAAATAATTTTTTACTCTAATAATATTCTTAAAACAATTTTATATACATTTTCTAATCTAAGTGACGTAGTCGGATACCTTATGGTATTTTTAATCCATGTTAAAACAATTACACGTTTTTAGAAGCAAATTAGTTTTTAAGCTATATGCATCATCATTACAATAAGTCAAGATATTACTACAACGACAATCACCTGATGTAAATATTCATTGCCAATTTTTCTTCATTTTTGAACTTTTAAAATCTGAATTTAACTATAGTAGTTAACTCTGAGGAAGTAATTCCCACACAACATCTGGTCCATCTGGGGATTTCTTTCATTATGTAATGGAACAATAATAGAATCTTTTTACGACCTCGTGGCACCTGAGTCGCCTTTTCTCTCTCAAACAGGCCTTATTGTCTTTCATAAACACGAATGATCCTTCCCGGTGCGTTCCAGCGATATTTTCCTATTTTCAATCCACCCTGTCAACCAATACGTAACCTTTTTCTTCTATTAATAATCTTACACCTAGATAAAGATATACATTTGTAATAATTTAAATATTAAGCTGAATTATATGCTTGTAAATCAATGAGTTTTGTGCCACTTGACCTACACAGTGCGGCAAATAAGTTTTAAGACTCGTCCCACAGCGCAAGATGTATAAGCGCCATGAGTGCAAATGCGCATGCGTCATAATGTCCATGGTCTTCTGACACATTGTGAACGATTTGATGGCATTTGGTTAAGTAGCTGAGAGAAGACGAGCGTTCATTGCAGAAGTGAATTTTTTTTATGTTGATTTTTTTAAGATGGAGAAAAAGCTGTAAACAAATTTTACGCAAAACTTGGTAAAAGTGCTTCGGAAACATACCAACTAATGAAACAAGTTTACGGTGACTGTTGTTTAAGTATATCAAACGTTTTTGTGTGGCCCAAATGTTTTTTGGATGGAAGAGATGATCAGCATAGCGGAAGACCAATTCCATCTACAACACCTGAAATCAGTAGAGCACACA
>BMAV01023577.1:367523-408015 GCA_019973955.1 Trichonephila inaurata madagascariensis
TAACCAATAAAAATTCAGAAATTTATTCGCTATTCTCTGAGAAACACTTAATCAAAAAAAAGGGCTTCAATATGATACCTAGGAAAAATAAAAATTATTGATATTTAAAAATAATTTATATAATATCACATACAAACTATTGAAAAATGTTTTAGCTTAATTTTTTAAATTGGAAGGTTAAGAGGCAAGAATCACAAATTATTTAAGTTGCTTACGAAGATAATCATCATGTAAATACTTAATGATAGTTAAAGTTGCTTTCCAGAAACAACTTTCAAGTACTAAAAAAACTCATATTCTTTAAAACGTTAAAATATATTCTACGGAAGATCTACAAAGATGAATATAATATTCATGTTCTCCTGACAAAAACAACTTTTTAATACATTTCACTTTAGGTATATTCTATGAATATTTCATAAGACATTTTTTTTCAGAAGTTTTACTCTTTTGCGAAAAGGCAAAGAAAAACAACAAAATATTTTACAGTTTATGTATAAGTAACTCATTTATTGCCCAATAAAGAAGCTAAATATATTTACTTCTACGTTAATTAGATTTATAAAAGAAGAAAATTTAATATTACTTTCTCTATGAAATCAAAATTGATTTCCTGTAGCTAAATTTCATTACACGTAAGATATATATAAGTAAACAATTTTCAAATTCAATTACTCATAAACAAAGAAGATCTTAAAACATCTTTCTTTCATTTGCATATTCCAAATGCAGATCAAAGAAAACATATCTTCCATTAAAAAAGGTTAACACTATGAATCATTATTCCGCTCATCTACTTTATCAAACAACAACACATTTCCATTAAATGTTTCGGATAAAGATTTACCAAATACTGAAAAAAAATTACAGATGCAAAGAAAACTGGATAACGAAA
Organism: Trichonephila inaurata madagascariensis; assembly: GCA_019973955.1. Classification (NCBI taxonomy): domain Eukaryota; kingdom Metazoa; phylum Arthropoda; class Arachnida; order Araneae; family Nephilidae; genus Trichonephila; species Trichonephila inaurata. The sequence goes on from BMAV01023577.1 coordinate 368,419, forward strand.
TTCGAAAAAATAATACTTAAATTGAATGTGATAGGAAAATAGCGTAACAAGTTCTTTTAGAATAATAAGTACTGATTAGGTACAGTGCAACACTTAAATTGTTTTTTTAATGTTCTGCACACATACAAAGAATTTAAGAGCTTTTTAAACGAATAAAGAATTGAAAGAAAATACATTAATTTATATCGACATTCCTTTCAGAATGAAAAGTTAATCCCCTAAATTTAAATCTGTTTTATTAAATTATATTCTTGTAAGTGATGAGCAAAGGACTTTTTCTTTAATTTTTTATTTAATAATTGTTTTTGAGGCTTTTTTTTAAATGATCTATAAGAGCATTAGACAAAAAATATGTTTTTTTCAGTTTAATCAGGTGCTCTTCTGTATTGTGTAATCGATGTACTTCTTTTAAATTTAACATTTAATTATTTTGAAGATAGGCTGTTGTGGTGTCTCATAAAATGCATTTTAAATATCCTTAAAAACGAATTTAATGTACTAAATTAACGGCTACTTTCCTCAAAGGTAAATATTTAAAATAATTCAATTCCATCTCATAAAATTTTAACTGCTAATTATAAAGAAGTAGTAGTTTTGTGGTAGAAAAAAGAAATTATGCATTCACCGTGCTTTAATGTTTTAACATATTTGTTGCTGTGTATATTTGAACATTGTAAATAATGTTAAAGGCGCTTATATCCAACATAATAATATAAGGAAACTTACTTATAATACAAATTAATTAGTCTACTATTCACATAAGAATTATAACAATTAAATGAAGGGTATTTCAAAGTCAGACGCGCAATTAAATATTAGAGAAATTGAAAAAATAAACTTGTCTTAAGGAACAAAGAAAATAATGTATTACATTAAGGTAAAATATTTGAAAATGTTTATGATTTTGTTATTTAATGTTTCATGTAAGTCTCTCACCTTCTATTTTCTTAAAGAAAATATTTTATTTGTAAAATTCCTTTTAATCTCTTATACCTTTTGAAATTTTATTTAAATTAAAATCCTTTTAGATTAACACCTTAACTGGTCAATTTTCTTACCCAAAATGTTTCAAAGGCATGTTTTTTTTTACTGTATATAACTAAACACCATAGTAAATGGAAGAATTTTATTTGAATTTCAAATGTTATACAACGTATTTTTATTTTAGGTGCGGGTCTCTCACAGATACCCCTTAATACTTGCTTTATGTCAGAACACTCTATATGCTGTGAAGAATGTTTCATATACCTTAGAAAATTCTTCATGTTCATACTTTTGTTCGTTGAGGGCTGTGTGTGGGGGGAGGGGGGTAGCCTAGTCGTCATAGACAGAAAACTCTCATCTCTTTTTGGATTATATTTCCATTTTAATCATTATGCAACAAACACATTGTCTTGTCTAAATGATTGTATTTCATAATTCGGTCATTGAGATCAAGCCTAAATTCTAGCAGTACGTTTTTCCCTAATTTTTTTGCAGTAGACGGCTTTTAAGTTCCATATTGTAGTGTAAAAAAAAATGTAGAAAAAAAGTCTTTCTGAAACATTTTTTCCTCTTATTTGATGATATGGAAGCTTATCAAAAACCTCTAATACCAACGAATGATTCATCTGAAGAATAATTCAGATAATCGTAGACAGTTCCGAAACTACATCCGAATTTAATTCTTTCACAACAATTTTTTGTTGTTGTTTGTTTAGTCCATAATTTAAAAAATTGAACTGCATCGGTCTGAATGCAAAGAGCATTACTTTCAATAGCCCACAAATTTCAATTATCTAAATTCCTACCTTCACCAAAGAAAAATTCCCGCCTTTACCCCAAAGAAAATGCTTAAAAAAAAGCCTTACACAAATTGCATCACTTTTTCAAAACACTAGCACTGAATAATATACCTATGAGAACTAAAAATACGTGAAAATCAAAGAAAAGAGGAAGAAAATATTAGTGCCCGTACAGGGTACTGACGAATCTGTTAAGGGATTAATGTTTTATGTAACAAAATGTGAATTATCATATTTTCCCTTTTTTTTTAAATGAAAGGCATACGTTATTTATGTGTGTGTGTGTTTGAATCCATTATTTTATTTATGTTTAATTATTAGAATGATCAAAAACGTTATATTCGCATTCAAAGCAGTGCTATTCAAAGTACGGTGCGAAACATATTTTTTTAATTATTTAAACTAATTTAAAGGTTTTTTTGGGGGGGTCCAAAACTATTTAATGCATTAAAATAGCTTCGTATTTCAAATAACTTCTGCTTCTTATTACGAAAATAAAAGGAAATAAGTGTTTGGTTGATTGAGATATTTATCTCCTTCTTATATAAGGTTATCTTTAGTAATTAATTTTCAAATTAAACTGATAAAAGATTAGTAGAGCATTATATTAGTCTTATAAGCACATGGACCAACATTTTAAGTTTAATCAAGTGAAATAAAAATATCTTCAATATATTAGACCAAGAACATTCACATGATTTGAACAATTGTATTTTGAGAAAAAAATTAAAGTAGGTAATATGCAACTATTCACATTGTGCACAAATTTATCGCGCATTTTTAAAAAAGAGTAATGCTTAAATGAATCATTACAAAAATTAGATTTATGTATTCCAAACAGTCACATAACGTACATCTTTTTTTATAGTCAGTATAAGAATTATTGCACTATTTGTGTGCCTAATGTAAAGAAAAGTATTCATATAATAAACTTGCATCAAGGATTCATTTTGTGTTTAGTTCAAAGCTTTATTCAAACAGGAACATACTTTATATGTTTCCTCTTTGAGAAATCATTCAAATAAATATAAATGTGTACAATGTTCAGAGAGAGTATAACTATAAACATTATTCAATATGAAAATTAAAAACTAATAATAAAACCTTGTATTAAACTTAAAATTCCTGTTCTGTGTGTGTGTGTGACATCCAAAATTCATTAAATATTTTCAAAACTGAATTTTGCTTAATTTTTTTTTGTTTAGTAATAATACACTCACATATTTGAAATTCAATGAATAAAATTATACCTAATTAAAATTTCCAGATATTTTTGTTCGTATTATAAGTATCTAAGGTTTTTTTTTTCCTTTCAAATAGGGTGAACTTTGGCAATTGAGAATTTACAGACATGAAAAGTCCCAAAATGTGAGAGCTATTTCATTGGTGGCGGCTCCAATTACCAAATTTTAATGCTTTAATTTATTCAATTCAAGCTCTCGTTGGATGCTAAATATTGCCGAGAGTACAAGAGCCAAATTAATACTCAAGTTATCTTTTACACGCCATATAATCATATGACATACGTGCCTATGATTTTCACACCCAGAAATTCGATCGACTCCAGCCGGGATCGAACCCGAAACTTTGAGTTTACGAGGTAGGAGCACACTACTTCTAAGCCACCGAGATAACTGAATCTAAGTAATGTTTTTTTAGAACAATTTAAACTCATGCAATTTGTAAATATTTATTTTATATATGTCATTACTTCATAATTTTAAATATTTAAGTTACCTTAAAAAATTAATCGTAAAACTTTATTTTTCAAATTTTAGTTACCTTATACTTGAATACTTACACCTATATATTAGATAAATGCTATTTTGAAACTATCATGAGGTGATGCATTTAAAATATCTTTAAATTAGTGTATATAAATAAACAAAAATACTTTTCTATAATAAAACTGATAATGATATTAAAATTATTAAATCAAACCAAGTCATCATATATCCTGTAACTTAAAAAACTTAATCTTTCAACAAGGGAAAAAAATCTACTTAAAAATTTAATCTTTGAACTACAGCCTTAAGTCATATTCCAGAAAAAGTCTTGGAAATCTACAATAACAATTGTGTGCAGTTGGTTTTAATATAAATATCAATCTATAGTGAGGACTATAATAACGGGATCGTAAATTACTCTTTTTGTTATCAAACGTCACTTACTCAAAATAATATTTTACTAATTACTGCAAAAGTTTCATTAAAAAAATACAGTTTTAATACCATAAGAATAAATTTAAATTAATTGATCAAATATTAAAAAGAACATGTATTTTTTTAATTTATTTCATTGCATACTTAAAGTTTACGAAATCCAATAGTCATAAGAGTATTCAAATCCCTTTTGTTGGATGTCATTGTATTCTTCATGTTATTTCATGGTAAATGCTCACAATAAAGCATCCTTTTTATTTAGGAAGATACATCATAGTACGTTAAATAGAAAAAGGGTATCTGCATGTGACATTCGTATTAAATTTCAAAAATGAAATATGGATTTTTATGACGAAGCCAAAATAGGCTCTTTTTGCAATTTGTATTTCTATATTCATTGATGATCCTACCACATCTTCAAGCAACAGCTGTAAAAAGGACGTTAAAGTTTTTATTTTACTTTTAAATATCTCAGACATTTTTATAAATATATATATATATATTTTCATTGTTAATTTCCTTCAATGAAAAACAGGATTTGTTGAAAGCAAAACCTTCTTTAGTATTCTGAGTTTCCATTAAAATACTCATGTATTTATTCTTACATGGTTATTTGCTTATTTTTTAAAGTACTACGTTTTTAAGCAAAGTACAATTAAATGCATATGATACGAACTCATTTTCAGTATTTTCTGGGTATTTAAATCTTAAATACGGAATTACTTTTTTATTTTTCTTTTGATCTGGCTTTGAATGCTTATTGAAAGCTGTAAGCTAATACTGGCAAAAATTGATTTTTCCGCTGTTAATTAACTGTTCGTTTCTTTTTTGCATCTCTTTCTCTAAAAGGTAATTGCTCTTCGAGTAGTAATTAGTTAATACATGTCGAAAGAAAAGTTAATGTTTCTAATTTATTTTTGCATTATTAATAAGACCTTTTCTGCAATTAGCTATTCATATTGCTTCTTCAGGTATTAAAGAAAAAATTTATTAATATCTTCATTGGAAATAAAGTTTCATATTTTTTATATTTCTGATTAAATATTAAATAAGTCATTGTATTATATCACTTTTATCATAAAACGTAATGTATTTTATAAATATACCACTTTATATAATGTGTATTTAACTCTCTAAGTTTATTTTTGAAATGGGATTCTGAACTTAAGTAAAAAGAAATACCATTTCTGAGAACTTTTTTAAAGTTTGGTCGTAATTGAAATTCAAATAAATATCAATTATTTTGTTTTACTTCAATATATTGCATGATATCGATTATATTTACTCTAAAAGACTAAAAGATATTTTTATTTATGGTGTCATACAAAGAAAATGTAAAAGTCATCAGCTATTTTTCTTTCTTTTATTATGTTTCTCCATTAATGAAATAAATATTGCACACAAAAAATTTCTTATTACTGAAATAAAAGAAATATCACTGGGGATTCTGTTATTTAGCTATTTGATAATAACATAGGAAATGATCAATAAACCTATTCGTATTTCAACCTCTCTCTTTTATAACGGATTCCAATAAAATAATAAAAAACCAATTACGAATTCTGAAAAATCAACAAGCTTGTTATTGAATTTCCTTTCAAGATAACATTGATTTCAGAAAGTAACTTTGCAAAGAGGTGCTAAGTGTTTTTCAAAAGTACTATTTACCTTTAGAAATAATTTAAACTAAAAAGTTTTATTGAAGTAGAAGATCATTTCATCAGCTTTTGGCTTCAAATGGAGTTACTTTATATGGAGGATAGTTATTTTGTTTATTTTAAAACGTTTGAATCTTTAAACACATTTATTTAAAAACTAGATGATAATTGAATTGACCTTTAAAATAAAGCACGTTCAACTGATATTTAAAAGAAAGACCCTAGGCATGTTTGTATATTTGTATTTCCTAATTAAGAAAATTTTAAATATAATAACTTTTTCCTTCTTAATTTATTCGCAACATATTTCCTTACAAATCTTTTCACAGAAAATATCACTTTCCATATACATATGTTTCAAGAAAACACATGGGAAATTCACTTTTATTTTTATTGCTTCATTTAATACGATTTTATTCAGGTCTATGAATTCTACTTCCAGCGAATCCACGTTCATTTACCGAAGCTGGTTTATGCAAATATGCATAAACTGAATTGAACTACTGTAACTTTAATATAACAGGCTCTTTCAAAAGCAGTCGAGAGGAAATATTTTGAAAGAGAATCGGAATAAGTGTTTATATTGTGAATAGGAGATATAATTGCATTCTTTTTTTTGTTGTTGTTGTTGATGCAGATTGAAATTGATTTGCATCGAATAAGCATTAGGATTCAGTGGTTAGTGCACGATTTCATTTTAGCAGTAACTTATACTTACTAATCCCCTTCTGTTTAGCTGATTTGGTCCTTTCAGTAAAAGGTTTATTCTTGTTATACAGCCTTAGAAGAGATTTTGTAATATAGTTTGTATAAAATGATACAGATGCTTAGTTCTTTGTCTTATAGAAGTTTGGTTATTCGGTTACAATATAAAAATAATCTAAGAGATCAGTGTTATGCAATAACAGAAATCATAAGTTATTTTCTTTTATATAAGGGTTACCCAATTGAAAAGTGGACATATGTGATTACGTCAGAATGAACACAGCTATAGCAGAGCTACCAAACAGGGACACGAAGATCTGTAGGAAGTGTATACGTATACGATGTTTAACAATGAAACCTGTTAGTAGTGGTAGAGGAAATTAATCGAAAGTAAAGTCGTGCCATATAAGGATGGGTCCAGATCGGAACAACGTGCTGTAGTACGGTTTCTGATTACAGTAGGTGAGTTTAATGCGGACATCTATGGATGGCTAGTGGTAGTCTATGACGAGCATTACTTAGGTCGAACGTCTTGGTACAGTTGGTGTAAAATTTTCGAGAAGGGCAGCGAACGATATCGGATCTCCATGATAACGTCCGCCCTCACGGTACCCGTGAAACCAAGGCATATTTAAAAAAGTCAGTTGGGAAATGTTAGAACACCCACCGTACAGTCCAGATTTGTCATCCTGTGACTTCTAGGCCCTAAATGCTCTTCAGACAGTATTACATTTGTATTTGGACGATGAAGTAAAAAAAGTTGGGTAGTACTTCCTCAAGAATCAGCCACCGTCTTTCTAGAGTGAAGACATAGACCTGCTGCCGAAATGATGGGACCTGTGTTACAACACCCAGAGCGATTTCTTTTGATTTCCAATAAAATCGTTCTTTTTATTTAAATTGTAAACTTTTCATCTGAGCAACCCTTATATAAGGATTTTTTTTACCCAGCAAATTTATGGGGAAATATTTTGCTACTATAAAAAGTGGAATATAAACAATTTGATTTATTATAGAAAGTTGATTTTATAAAAAAAATTTGATAAATGTCTTTTTATAGATTTGTTGTTTTGATACTAATCATAGCTTAAGAAATTAATAAAGGGCTAAAAGAAAAGATGATTAAACATGTAATCTAATCAACGCATTCAATAATTTGAGTATCGTAAACTGACCCTCTATTTACCCTTAAATACTTTGAGTGATCCAAAATATCGAGGGAAATGGAGCTGCTAATTTACGATCAATGGAACAGCTCAGCAGTATCTGGCAACTCATTTAAGACTAATAGAACAAATTGCCAAGTATGTCAGTAAATATTATCCGGTGCGATGATTACAATTTTGGGGGGAAATGAAACTCATCTGAGATTTGGAATAAATTTCTTTTTAAAAAAACTATAACTATGAGTAATTTGAAAAATATTATATTATGTAATTTTTGAAAAAGAGAGGACATTTTTAACATAGCGAACGGATATAATGGTTATTATATAGAAATGAGACAAAAATCTTCGTTGTCACTGCTAATTCTGAGGGGACTGAAACAAAACTTTAAACAAAATCCGAAAAAAAAAACTGATTCTTAAAATATCGAGCACAAAAAGGGGAAATGTATAGATGTATTTCTTGGAGAGGTCCAAACAACACAAAAATTTTATCAAATAAAAATCATTATAAAATCAAAATAAACAATCAACGACCTTTCATAATCTAAAAATCAAATTTAATCGAAAAAATATGTACCGTGAAATCCGACTTATACCTGAAGTGTACGTATGCAATACTCTTATTTTTTTTTAAGTCATTAATTCGAGCTATTATCCCAGTTTTTTGAAAAAATAGCATACATCCAGAAATACAATTCTTTAAGTTTATATTGTACGCCATTTTTTTCGATATATGTAGAAGAAGTCTAATTTCTTCTTATGCTCGTCTTTTGTCTTCTTTTTTTTAAGCTATCATTTTTTATACCCAGCATATAACACGTACCCGTAAATTTCAGTCTTATTTTTTTGTGTGTGTGTTAAAAGTGCGCGTTATACACCGGATTTTACGGTATATAATTTTCAAAACATTCAAAAATCAAAGTTAAATAATAGATTAAGTTTTTAAAATCTAAACAAAATATATTTGGAATGCTAAAATTAGATAAGTAGGATCACTCATTTTTAAAGAACACATTTAGAATTAATACTCAGTTGATATTAAACTATTGATTCCCCTAGCTGAATTCCAAAATACAAGAGAATTACCTACAAAATAAATGTTCTTTTTGAACAAAGAGATAAGTGAGACACACATTTTTATCCGACCTTTTTTTTTATAAAGTACAAGTATCATTCTTCTTATCTTCCCCTTTCTTGTATATGGTTTGTGACAATTCTCCAAAGGAAGAAAGAAAGGAAATTTTATTCCTTTTGTTTGTTTCTTCCGAAAGGGAATGCTTTTCTTTGTCATGATCGCACACATCTTCCACGGTGACCATTCTGGTGTCACTCAAAAAGGTTTCGTAATTGAAATTTTAATTAATTTTTTCGTCTCTTATAACGTTCTTGAAATAGTGAAATAAATCAAAAAACACATCTAATATTTTTTATTTATAAGAAAAGATTTGTTTCAATGAGAAAAAAAATGAAATCCGATTATGGTTTTGTGAGCTGGTAACCACATAGAAAACTTTCTTTCGTTAATTCAATAAACCAATTTTAGTAACCCCGATTTCTTTTGAAACTTTAGTAACCTACGCAACTTTAGCTTCAAATATTTAGAATGAGGGAAATTCGAAAATAGAAGATGTATGATGTGTCTCAATATATTCTTAAAAATTTTTCATACCAAAATGAGATTTTTTTTTTAAGGTATAATTTTTGCTTAAATCAAAAGTCAACGGGCTAAATTCATGACAGTCACATGATAGATGAAATCACGTGTTCCCCATTGAATTCCAAACTGGTATTGTATTTGTTGTTCTACTTGTAAAATTTAGATAAAATTTCAATTTTGAGTTTGGTAAAGATATACAAAAATTAAGATTCTTCAAAAAGTTTTTAAAAGTTAAAGAAAAAAATTCATATATTATACATATATTATTAAACCAAGTGTGTTTTCTTATTTATATGCGTTATTATTGTTGACAAATACCGTATACCCAGTAATTAACCGAAAATTTGAAGCTTTAATAACTCTTCATTGGAACGTGGCATTTTGTAACCCAATTTACAAAACGAGTTTGAATTGAAACGAGTTTCATTTTGTGCTGTGACGCAGCACTAGACAGACACCAAGTTGTAAGCAGTTTTCAGTAAAAGTTTGCGTCTTCGCAAGCAGTTTGCAGCAAAATACCAAATCTGACCATCGAACAGAGGGTTTTCATTGTGAAAACTTTTTACCAGAATGGTTCATCAGCCACGTCAACACGACGAAAATTCGACAGTGTGTATGGGACTCGAAACGGTGTAACAAACTCGACAATTTCTGATTTTACTAGGAAATTTGAAGAACACGGGACTGTGTAATCTATGCGAAAGGGAAATGTTGGACCACCGAAGACCGTTACAACAAGAGAATATCGCTTAGGTCCAAGAACTGACGCAACAAGACAGGGGATTGATTGGCCTTCCTATTCTCCTGATTTGAGAACCCTGGTCTATTTTCTTTGGGGCTATTTGAAGGACAATTTATACAAAAATCGTCCTTAATCATTAGGTGTGCTCCATCAAGCCATTTCTGCTGAAATTTCAGACATCACACTGCTATATTTTCGTTCAACTTTGGACAACTTTGATCTTAGGCTTTGCCATATTGTTGCAAGAAACGGGAAACACTTCGAAAATCTTGTACATTAAATCAGTATACTTGAAGTCAATATTTTTCTTTTAACACTTCTCAAAATCCTTCACTAAAGAATTCAAACTTTTGGTTAATTACTGGTCATCCTCTGTATGTACTTTTAAAAAGAAAGTTTCTGTAAAAAGCAAAAATTGGCAACAGCGAAGTGCATGAACTGATTGGCTGGAAGCACGGGGTGCAGTTATCATGTGAGTAATGACGTCACATGTATGTAGCCCATTGCTAGATTCATCCAGAAACAAATTGCTTTATTCTGTATTTGTTTCTTATGGTTTGAATCAATTCACTTCTGTTTAAAGCATTCCACAATTATAAAGTGATCAGAACCAAGCGAATTTATAATACTGATTATCTAGTGATTTAAATTAAACTAAGTAGTAGGTAACTCATTTTTTACAAGTATGTAGTACTAAAATAATGTAAAGATAGAAATACATTCAAGTTTATTCTCATAAACACCATACATTTTATTATACAATATATTATGCCTACTTGACCTCTCGTCCTAAAAACTTGAGAGAAAAGAATTTTAACATTGTTTATAGAATGGCATTTTAACATTGTATAGTATTAAAAATAGCAAATCATGATAAACTATTCACATGAACAGCATTTTTACATGAATATAACATTAACACTTAATCAATAATAATTTTCAAGTATCATTCTGTAATTGAACAACTGAGACATAAGTAATTTTTATATAAAATCACATTTTTATTCATAACTTATTTAAAAAATTAATTATTGCGATATAAGTACGATAGCAACTGAGAAGGCGAATAACATCTTTTCTTTATTTTATCAATTTGATAAATTTTACATTTTGTTTTCCTTCACCACATCTTGAAGTTGTTGCTATCATAGGCTGCATGCGATTACTTTTCACACATTAACATCAAAATTATTATACAATTCACCTTTAGAAGTTTACCAAGTAAGCCTCATTCCATCATCTTCGGAGGTTTCTCACTTACTTGATTTCAGATCCTTGTTTTTAGCTCAAATTTTCAGCATGAATCAAATAAAACTATTACATTTTATAAAGATATTATATCGCAGACAGTTTTCCTTCTAAATTATAAGATGTTGATTTAACTATGCTAAAATAAAAACTGCATCGCCAAAGCCATCAGAAATTTGTTATGTCATAGATACACAAAACTAATCTTATTTAACGCTTTTTTTTTATTTCTAATAATAAAGAGTAGATAGCCTATTGTAGAATAACTAATTAGTTTCTTATCTCTTGTCCCAGAAAAGGGTAAAATATATATTTTGACATTTTTCTGCTTTCATGAATAGTTTATTCTATAAATATAGTTAATTCTTATAATGTTATTTTACCGTCTGACATATCATTGGTTGTTTGACAAATAATGGTATAACTTTATCTTTACTATTATTATGTTCTAAGTAAAACAGATTTAATTTCCCCTAGAGTAAGGAAAAAATGTTTCCCAACTTTTCTTTCTTCATCCAAACTTTCCAATTTTTATATGACCTAAATCTAAAAATCTTGAATAATAGTGACTTTTATTTAAGCTAAATCTGTTCAGGTTTAAGTTAATTATATTTAGAAAATTTTTAGACTAATCCTTTCAGTCCGTAAACGTTAATTGATTAATTTATGGATTAATTATTAATGTCTCATAGATAAGCAACACGAAGGCACTATACTTTTAATTTTTTTTCCTTAAACACCACCTATTTCTTCCGCTTTATGAGACTTAAAGTGTGTTCAGCTTTTTTTTACGACTATCTATATATAATTAATACTTTTCAAAATACGTTTTCACTTAAAATAATTTTTTATTTACTACTTTAAACAAAATCAAATTCAGAATCTCTAAAATATATAAGGTGTAATCATTTCTGTGACTCACATTGCATATACAAGAATATACATTTTACCAAACTTTAGACATTTGTAATACATAATGTAATTAAAAAAATCACAATATTTTCCAATTAGGATAGCATGAAAAATGTTAAAAATGTACTAAATGAATAAAAAATTGTAATATAATAAAATAGCAAATTGTACAAGCAATATTTATCTATAGTTCTACAAAAGAAAGAACCGATTGAACTGAAGTAACATAATTAAAAGATTGTTAAAGTAAAAAAAAATACAATGAAAAGATTAAGTATAATGAATTTTCCTAATACGTAAGTGAATACAAGTTTAAACAGTTTGAATGACTTCAGAAATGCTCTTTTCTGAAAATGAAATGTCCATGAAAGCATAAATACAATAATAGTATTATCCGTATAAAATCTATAATCTTAGATTTTTCCTCCCGTTTTTGTACTAGGATTAAATCAAAGTAAAACCTTCTTTTAGTATTTGAAATAAAAATAATTTATTATCTGTATATCACACCAAATGAGAAATATTCAAAGAATATATATTTTTACCCTTTATTTTTTAACAAAGTGGCTTCAACGAATACACAAAAAATTGATAGACAAATTTTTTTTTATCTCGTTATTAAAATAAACGAATAAAATCTGCATATATTTGATTCACAATTCTGGAAATACTGCATGTCCATAAAGAATTGCTTTCCAATCAATACTTATCAATAAATTTAAAATATTTCAAGATCGTTTGAATTCTGAAAATTTAGAATGCTATAAAATATTTCTTTTTCAGATTGAAGCTCTTTGTTTAGATTCATATTGAATTATTGATTTCTTTGCAAGCAACAAGAGAGAAAGCAACAAGTTTTTTCAACTTATTGATATTATTTTGTTATTCTGTTACATAAATGTATATTTCATAAAAATAATACATGATATAGTAAAATAAATTGTTATATATATCCTTTTACACACATAAATTCTAAACAATTCAAGGTATACTAATACGAGAACATTGATATCTTTTATCTATCTATTTCTACTACTACAGAAATTTGGTATATTGCAATAAATTTTAATTACAGATTTCCAATCATAATAAATCCTTACTTTTTACAAAATCAAAAAGTTGCTTTTAATTTATTAAAATATAATATTTGAAATTATTGGTATTTTTTTTAAAAAATATTTTTTTATATTCGTTATTAAATTAAATTCTAATTTATTACCATACTTTTTTTATTTGAATTGCTTTTAATGCATGAACATTTTATACATTTTCCATTAACACAAAATAATTAAATTTACAGGGAATTAATTTTTTTTTATTAATCTCACTTTAAGTTTGCAAATACGATTTTTTTTTGTAAGTATAAGATCAAAGAACAATTAAAGACACATCACACATTCAATTATATTAAATTCTTTTCTTTCTAAATCCCTAGAAAAAAAATTGCATTATTTATTTCATGTAAAAAAAAAAATCACGAAAAAGCTTATATAATTCAGAATACGTTAACAAAAAAAATTAGGTAAAATAAAAAGAATTTATCTCTTTAAGATGTTATCCACTTATATAATAGTTTCCGCATCAAAAAGAAACTGCGCATTTTCATAGTTCTTTTTATAAAGTTTTCCTACTCTTTCCCTTTCCCTATTAAAAAGTATGTGCTCTTTATATAAATATTTTTGCTTTGGTAAAATTTTTCTTTATCTTTATCAAAATACTTCTCTTCAAAATTAATAGCTCACTATCAAGATTTATATGAGAAGCATGCTTACCTCCCGCAGTCTAAAGCGATCGAGAAGAGATAGGTCTGTTCTGTGGATGAGCGCACGCGAAACTGTGCGCCCTCTTCTATTGCAAGCTACCTTTAAACGGGGGCATTGGGGGTGTTCGGTGAATAGGCTCTCCCCTGATTGGCTACAGCTGAGCCTTCGCGCAGGGGCTTACTTCACTCATATGAGAGAGATCTACGGTACAACATGTGTGGAGGTATTTGAAATTGCTACCAAGCTCCCAAAATGTTCAGTGAAATATACGACTGGGAGAAAAAAAATTATTTGCGAACGTAGAGAAATAATAAAAATCTGAAATATAAGCAGTAACTATTTGAGAACTATATTTTCTTGAGATTTAGCAATGGTACCGTTAGAAATGTCCGGTATCATTTCTCCATCTGTATAAATCTTGTAGAAAAACTTTACTCTTGAGTAGAATACGCACAACTTATTCTGATAGAATTCTGAACAATGAAAAATCTGAAAGAAAATGATAAATGAGTAAACAGTCAAAGAGAGCACGCACACAAGCGTAGGATCAAATGTATAAAAAACATATTTGCTTTTGAAGCTTTATTTTTATATTTTTCTCCCCTTTATTCTATCATTTCCTATGAATGAAAGACTGCAAATATTATCTTCTTCATTTTCATCGATTGATTTTGTAACAGAAAAAGATGTATGGCGAATAGAGAAACGAATTAGAATAAGAAAAAAAGTCTTGGGTATTTTTTGAAGGTACAGGGTTTGTTTTCTAAAGATCTGGATTAAATTAAAATTAGTTTCTAAAATAAATTTTCTCGATTCAGCTTCTGTAGAATATTTTGCAGGGGAAAAGCCTCGATCAATATTTTAGTCAATTATCAAGAGAATAAAGTTTTTATATTCGTAGATGTTTAAAACGACTTTTAAAGAATGCAAATACTTTTTCACAACATTAACATTATTCAAATTTTTTTCCCATGGATTTTTGAAATTGCGGACTCTTTCACTATAGTTGCCCTGGCTTTATTAAATGTTAATCACAATGCAAAAATAAGACTAAAAATTAAATCAAGAAATAAAAATGCTCCCAGAAAATGACCATTTTTACAATATATTGATTTTGATTCAACATGCAACTATGCAAAAAAATAAATATTGGATTAACTAAATGTACAATATATGTGTGAAAATTGAATTAAAAAATTCTAACCACGAGATTTCTTTTATTATCTGAGCGAATAAAAATCGGAATTATATTACATTGCGTTATGCAGTATACTTTTTATTTCTAATGGGCTGCGAATTGGTGTTTTATCAATGCAGACCTAGTACATTCCCCGGGAGCTTGTATCTCTTTTTAGTGCGGCACCCGATAGGTGGATACCAATAGCCACCAATATATTTAATTTTCCATTTTGGTATAACTCTTTAAATTAAATAATTTTTGAATGTATTAGTGTGAGATTAATTAGATTTAAATGAAAAAAAAATATAATTAAAATATTTTAAGTTATTTAAGTAATCCTTTGGTTTCCCAAAATACTTGTTAATACGCTACAAAACTTTCAACATTAATTAGGAAAATTAGTTTCGTATCACGATCTTTAAGTTGCGAGTCATTTTCCTTATATTTGAGCAGAAAATTCTTATAGGCAGTGTTAAGAATTTTGTTGTCAAAATTAATTTAATCAAAACAAGAATTTAAATATTGTTCATTTGTATCTGGGTTTCCTAATTGCACATAGTCAATGTCAGTTCTTATATTCAATGAAAGAATTTAAAATAATAGAACTTTTATAGCGTAAACGATAAAAAAAAAAAGAGCAGTTTGCTTACTTATATGGTAAAAACAACTCTGTTAATTTGACTTGCAAATGTACGAAGATAAAAACATAGAAAAGGAAATTTAACCTTAAGGAAAATTAAATTAAAAAAATGAGCAATTTATATATATTGCTACTAATGTCAATTATAATCTATTATGGTATATAATTTTGACTGTTATTCCCTTCATATCGTTAATTTTCTCGTATGTTTTTATTTATTTATGTATATTTATATGTACTGTCATTACACGATAATGCTTTTATATATCGTTTTTTGAAAATACAGATAACAATATATTAAAATACAGCAAGAAAAGTCTTAATATGTAAGCAAAAACATATTTTATAAGAAATAATTAGTTAATAAAGACCTTTAAAAGCATATTTTTTTCTCCGGAACAATAAACAACAAAAAAATAATTTTTAAAGAAATATTTAAATTTAATTATAAATTTGTTTTTACCGATTTTCCTATTTCCCTTTTTCTATTTTCCCTTATTCTAAAATTTTAATTAGATGAAATTTAATATATTTCAATGTCTTATATATTATTTCTGCAATTATTAAAAAAGTTATTTCTTCATGGTCTCTTGGTAAAAGTAGCATACTATATATATGTCAGGATTTTCAAATATATTTATCTATAAAATCCATCGTCATATTAAATTTTGAACTCAAGTACTAAAATCGAATTTTTTTACCTTATAACTCAAAAACACATTACATCCGGGATATAAAATTTAATGTTTAGCTTAAGAATGTAATAAAAAATATTATTTTTTTCTGTACTATTTTATTTCTGTTTAGCTGATAGTCTAATACAGTTGTCTTCAAACTTTTTCAACATATGGAACCTCTAAAACTAGAATGGCGTTTTCGTGGAGCTCTATTTCCTTAAAAGAATATATCTGAAAATATTATTTAAGATAGATCAACTGTTACAGGTACTTTATGTAAAGGCGATTAAAAAAGTATTGCATTTATTATTAAAAAAATTCTAATCTAATATTTTAATATAATTTGCTCTCACCTACCCATGCATTATATTTAGTAACTGGAATATAGGCTTGTGGGGTTTTGTTTCGCACAAATTGTCGAATTCTAGGTCTTTTGAGATTAAATGTAGTTGCATTACGTATTCCAAATTTAATTTGTTTTTATACTTTGCTTTTATAGCCACTCACGTTGAGAAAATATTTCCCTTACACACAATGTTCCGAATGGCATTAAAATGTTTGTAACTGTTTGAGAAATACTGTGTATTTTTCATGAATATAAAATCGAAAATTTAGGAGCTGTTCTTGCTTAAATTTAGATTTTAACATCGAATCTGTTGACATGTTGATAAGTTGTTTCCTCTCCTTCATTATAGGTGTTTTTGTTCCCAAATGCAAAAAAAGGTGCATTTTTCATTAGAAAACTACTTATTTTGAAAGACATTGTGTTAACTAATGAGTAAAACATCTCGTGAAACCCGAGATAGTAAACAATAGAATATTCAGAATCTAGTAAAAAGTATAAATATAAAGATAAAACATTTTAAAATATTCTTTTATTACATTATAATAAAAGTTTTAAAAGGCTTGCAAAATAAAGTTATTACATATTTATAAAATTTTCAGTTTTAATGAATAGGACCAACTTTAGATACTTGTAACTATACAAACTTCATAGAGAACGTGAATCCACATACACGTACTTTGTATATACATATTTATTTTTTTCAGTGTTTTTATTGTTACTCGTGGAACCCATGGGTATGCCTTGTGGAACCCCAGGTTTATGTAGAACACAGTTTGAAGACCACTGCTCTAATAGACATGTAGTTTTTATTTATTTTCTTGCTTCTAAATCAAAAATGTGTCATCCTGTATTTGCAGATTGTCATCTTCTTTGCCTATGATTTTATATGCAAGACAAATTTTTTTTTATCCTTATATTTTATTAAAACCTATAAACTTTTAAATTTTAACACATTTATGAATGTCTTCAAAGGTCTAATAAAGCTGGAATTTTCCTCAAAGCTTATTTCACAGAAGAAACCTTTAAGTTCTATTACTTCACATCAAAATCTCAAGAGAGATATAGATTGTTTTTCTCTTTCTATCTCTCAATCTTTTTCATTCACATACATTCCTAAAGAGATACGTTTATTTAAAATAATTCTCCCATGTAAGGTAACTATTTCTTAAATTTCAATATATGAAGTTCATTATTGTCTTATTCAAGATATACAAAAATATTTTCATTATTTCTTACAAAACTAGACACTTTATGAAATACATTGACATTAGTACTTATAAGCTCCATTTTCTGTTTCTCTAGCATTGTAGCTGTACAAAAATAACAAAGTTATTACTAAAAATTGATTCTCCCATTTATAACTGAAAGAAGTTTGGATTGCTATTATTTTCGAAGGTCTTTGAAGATCAGGATTTAAAAAAAAACATATCATTTCAACCTTGCGATGAATTCACCAATTCATTCCTTGCATTAAAAACATCAAAGCGTTCAGTTTTATAGAGAATTCATTTTTAAGCATATATTCTGTTGTTCATCATTCATAGATTCATTTACTGCAGTGGTCTCCAAACTTTTTGATCATGTACCTCTAAAAGAAATATATATATATATATATATACTTTCGTGTATCCCCAAATATCACTGTAAGTACTTCCTGGAGCACGAATACCTAACTTTGAAGACCAGTGATCCACAGTAAACAAAGTATTTGCTTATAATGAACTAAACAAAGTCGACTGTGGATATTAAAAATACATTTTGTGTAATTGTTCTTATAGAAGTCAAGAACCATATAAATGTTTTTAATAACAAATGACGTATACAAAGTTACAAAAAATACCTGAAAGAAAAAAAATTCAGAAGTTGAAGAAGCTATATATTTCTCCATTACCATATCTTCCCATTGCAACACCCTGATATACCTGAATATAACTTAATTAAGGTACATTCAGCTATATCGGAAGTGGCAATTTCGCCCCTGGAACTCATTTTGGTTACAGGTTAATATCGAGTAATATAATTTCGATTAGTATGTTGTCATCGTCAGTCATTAGTATAGATACACTACAAATAACGATTATTATATCAAATGACAATAAAACAAAGCGATTGTTTCTTCATGTTTTTAAAAACAAATCATTGGCTATTGTATTCTGCATTGATAGATTATATATATATAATGGGGGAGGGACTGTTATCTAAAAAAATCATATGGAACAGTGTTAATTTGGATGTGTTATTTAGTTACTGCATAATAATCATTGGTTATAGAAATAATTATGAAAATGTTTGATTGCTTAACAGTTTTAAATAACTATAATTATCTTCCTTTTGTCTCATTCTTTTTAATATTTATATGGTAACTTTAATTACTTCATTATAAAGAAAATTCATATGAAATGGAACATTCGAGTAAAACTACGAATATAAATCATTTTTACAGAAAATTATTACTTCTGAATTCAATAAGAGTTTTACTTTTGCTTTTCTGTTAACAGCAACACAATGGTGAAAATATTTAAAAGTATTTGAAAAAAAGAGGGTGAAAAAAAACTTTTTTAAATATGATGATGAGAGAGAGAATGAATCCTATTCCCCAAAGTTTATTAAAAATATCCAAATATCTTATGTGAAGTTGCCTTTCTATTTTTTGACATTGGCTTTAATGAATACTATAACTTAAAGTCTCAATATTTCACAGTTAAGTCAATTTTCCAGGATCCTTTTGTAAGTTTAAATATATATTTCCTCATCAATGAATTCAATTTCCTTTTTTTCCAACTTTGTGATTATACATCTTATGGTTTCCGAGGAAAAATTAGTGTAATTTTAATTTTTGTCCTTTTTGTATATAACTCTGTTTCAGCTTTCTTTAAAAAAAATAATCAACCCGCTATATGAAATCCTGATAGACTGAAGAACGTTCACTTCTTTAAAGGATACTCTCAGTTTCATTTCTTTAAGTAAAAAACAATCAATCACACATTTAAATGTTGTCGTTAGTTCGAATTCATTCATCTATTCACAAGAGAATCTTATATTCAAAGCAGCTCTTCTTATACCTGTGAAAAATTTCAGATTATTATTAGTAGTAGTCAATTTTTCGTTTGATTTCTGCTCTTTTATTATTATTATTATTATTATTATTATGAGTCAAGTCATTTCAAAATCTTTACAGCCTCCCTTAGCTCAATAGCCAAATGTCTTCCTTTTCAACTTTGGTTCCTATTTCTTTCTCTGTTCCATAAAAAATTTTAATGAAATACATAGATTAGTTGATGAAGCTTGAAAAAGAAATTTATCTAAAAATTACTTATGCTTTGACGATTTTTTTATTTTCCCTGAATAAATCGCATAATTTTTGTACTTTTTTTTCAAGTGTTTTTGCATCGAAAATTTGATTCCCTTCTGTAGATTTTTACTAAAAACAATAGAAGTATTTTTAAAAAAACACAGACAAAATATCAATATTTCACTAGGCTCTGAAGATTTTTTTTTTATTTAATTCGCTTAAAATGAACTTTTTTTCAAATCTAAAAAAAGTATTACCTTTGACTGTTCAAGTTTATAAAAATAATTTATTAAATAAATGTAGCACATACTTGTTCATAACTCGTAAGGATTTATACCATGAATATCCAAATTATATTACTGTGTTTTATTTACGGGCTTTATTAAATCAATATATTGTTTTTAAGCTTTTTACACTTAATTTAGGCAAAGTTTTTATTTAGATAACGGTTGCGATTTGATTTTATGTGAATTAAATGCAGTATATATTGCATACAAATTCATGAAATATGCTTTTACTGAACCTTAGGTCCTATTCGAGGAGTCGAACATATATGCATTATTTTAAATATAAAATTGGAATAACACTTGCCTTGAATTAGAAGTTCTTCTGTATGAATCTTAAGCAAACAAATCCTAGAATAGGATAAATGGAATAAAGAAAAACTGAAATTCCTCTTTCAGTAGTGATTATAAATTAAATTCTCTCTTCGGTTACGCGAAAGAAAAATAAATCTTTCTGAGAGGGAAAAAAATCTTTTTGAAAAGAATGCGTAGTACTTTTTGAGCAACAAAATATGAAGAAAAATGTTCCACTTTAATACTATGTAGGTTTACTTAAAATAATGTCTGGCTACGTGGTTAATATAAAAACCCAAGCGTTTTATCTAAAAACTTCTAATGTAACATATTTTAGATACAAAATAATTTATTTTCAAAGTCTGTAACAAAGTAAACAATGTTGCTGCTTCATACTTTATTCTTGTGCTATTATTCTTCCTGTGAAAACCAGAGTAACATAATATTTGGTGAGGGGAAATTTTTTTAACATTGATTCTATAACTTTGTATCAAGAATTAAAAAAGGTATAGAAATGTTTATGTAATATATATACTGTAATAAAAGTACATTAAAATTTATAAGATGTTTAAAATTGACTTTTGGCCAGCTACAAAATAAACTTTACTTTAATAAACAGTGACTTTATCCATAAACAAAATAATTTAGTTTATGGATGTGCATATGTAGTTCAGTATGTTGTAAACATTTATATTTATGTTTTTAACTCGTTTTTTTTTTTTAGATTCACCTTACGTAACGGAATCCGATTTTTATCCACTTTAAATGGTCAAATTAATTCGAAATTTTGCACACTTGTCAAGGACCGATGACAATACAATAATTTAATAATTTTGCTCCATTGTCTTGATCAGGATAATCAGGATTAACGATTTCCCATTTTCAGATTTGGCAATTAATTCCAGATTTGGCGCTAAAAAATTAAGTTACAACCCTAAAGTGAAAACACTCACAGTTAATACAAATACAAATAATTTCTCACAATCTCTTCGATTCAAAACGTGTACTTTTACGTCTAATGATGATGTAAGTTTTAAGGAGAGAATATTGAGCCCTTTTTAGCGAAAAATATTCTTAACTTTACATCTTCTTTTATCTTAAATATTTCAAACTTAGCTCTTTCATATGTCCTTCAGTTGGCTGATCCTACATTTTGCAAACCAGGCCATATCGACGCACATAGTACTGTCAATGGGTATACCAGATTCTAAAAAAATGTCACATTTAAGATTAATTCATCAATGATTAAATGATAGTAAAAAACTAAGAAACACGTTTTTATTGTATATCGAACTAAAAAATGAAAAATAAATTATGGTTTAAAAAACATATACAATTATTATTTTTTTTATTGAAAATAAATTTTTTCGTAATTAATTAAAAAGAGGACAAAAAACAAGATTTTTTAGTCAAAGGTGAAAAAAGTATTCTAAAAGTATTTTAAATTTAAATAAAATGTATGCACATTTCGGTTTACACTGCGACATTTAATCTGAATTAGTTCTCAAAATATAGAAAAAAAAGAGTGAAACGATAGAAATAAAAGGATTTTTAAGCCTTTGCTTTTTTGAACAAATTTCTTGTCGCTTTTTCTTTTTTATAATCTATTTGAATTGAATGCAGAAGATTTCGATAAGTTTACTAAAACGCTTTCAAACACGTTTCCATTTCATTCAGAAAAGAAATGTAAAGTGAAAAAGAATCTTGTTAGTTTAATTGGTTTTCATGGTCTAAAAAGATATTTAGATTTCGATCCATTCTGAATTTAAGAATGACGAGGTGTTTTTAAAGTGAATAAAACTCAGTATTTTTAACTGTGATCGAATTAATAGTGCTGGTATTGATGATATAACACATATATGAATTCCTTTAATATCTTGATTAAATATGTAAGCAAAAACATGAAGCTGCAAATGCGATGCGCATCCAGTTAGTAAGCTATCATTTAATTATACATTACATAAAAAGAAATAATAATAATGAAGAAATTTTGAAGGAACATCAAAAAATTACGTGCTGTGTAAGACATCTTAAATTATAGAATTTATTCTCAGTTGTGCAAAATTTGTATTTTGTAATGCAATAAACTCAACACTTTAGAAGGTGTGACGCAAAAAACGAGACTAAGTGTTTAGTAGGAAAAATAGTGGAGTTGGCAACAACTGTTTTGATGACGTCAACCCACGCACCACCTTTATCCATGTGGCCAGTTTCAACCAAATCGATCAAGCCGATTGGGAATACTGCGCCATTGAGTGAACACGTGCAACTGCATTCTGCAGGAAAAATGTCGAATCAACATCAAGTTCCTTGTGGAACTTAAATAATAAGCCACAAAAACATTTCAGATATTAACCGAGGCTTATGGAGATGAAACGTTGTCTCGTGCCCATGTGTTTGAATGATATAAAAGGTTTTCAGGGGAGAGAGTTAGTGTGGAAGAGGAGGAACCTGCTGGGCGCCCAAGATCAGAGATTACAGACCAAAAAATTTAATGGGTTTCTACTCTCATCACTGGTCAGACTGTTAATCAACACAATTACATCGGTGTACTAAAAAGACTTCGTGAAAAAATTAGGAAAAAAGGCCAGAATTGGGGAGTGATGGATGACTGTTGCACCAAGACAATGCATCCGCTCACATGGCCATATCTGTAGAGCAGTTTCTGACCATCAAAAACATTAATGTGATGAGGCATCCTCCTTATTCACCTGACCTATGCGACTTTTTTTTTATTTCGTACAGTTAAATCTTGCTGAAAGGGAACCCGTTTTGCCTCATTTGAAGAGGTTCAGGCAAAAACAGATAATCTCCTAAAGGGACTTCCAAAATCCTCGTTCCAGAACTGTTACCAGAAATGACAGCCCCGAATGCAGAAGTGTGTGAATGCTGAAGGGACTACTTTGAAGGTGATACTGTCATAGAGAAATGATTCTGAAAGTACAATGATTTATTGGACCAGTCTCGCTTTTTTTTTGTGTCACACCTCGTATGTGTCTGCCAAGCATTACTGATATCTAATACGTTAATTACGACTTTTAGATCGATTTTAAAAACAAATTCAATCGAACCTCTATATAACGAACCACTATATTGCAAATTTTTCTATATAGCGAACTTTTTCCTGGAACCTTGAACATTTCACGATTTTCTTCGGAAAATAACCTCTCTATAGCGAAGTGCATTTTCTATATAACGAACTTTTTCTTTTGTTATTCAATTTTTGTTCTCTCTTTTTTTTTAAGTATTTCTGAAAAAAATTCAAGTTATTCTCTCTTTAGCACATTTTATGTTGGTCATAAATCTTGAACTGGTTTTATTAGATCCTAACTCACCGAGAGCAATAGAGTTCTGGACGTTTCATCCAAGAAGTGCAACCCTTAACCCTCATTGACCGGTTCACTAGAAACATCTTCGATATCCTCTTTCACCCTCAGTGGAGTTTTCCCGTGTCCCCGTGTTCGAATTATAAAATAATGTATGTTTAATGTTACAACAACACACACACACATACACTTGTATGCTTTAAATTATAAAATCCCCTTAAAATTCATTAATTTTAGTATAAAATTATTTTTTTAATATTGAAAAGACAGTGAATTCTTCGACCTTCTTTTTCCTTGTTTTCTTTGCAGTTCTTCATGCTTTCTTTCTTTTGACGGGTAAGATATATAAAATAAACATATATTAATTTAAAAAAAAGGTGTGAATAATTACTTTGTTTAATATATAGTGTTTATGAATTTCAAATTTGTTTTATGTGATTTATAAAGTATATTAAAAGATGAACCTCTATATAACGAACTTTTTTTCCAAGATTTATGGACTTCGTTATATAGAGATCCTAATGTATCTTCCTTTTTTGCTATTTGTGGAATATTGGTGACCGACTTCGATTTTTAAACCAAGATAAAATGACAAGGATGATACCTGGTAGGTACCTCCACTTCTAACTTTCATACCCCACCACGTTAAGACTTCAAGGTTCCATCATGCCGGTCTAAGCCCGAAGGAGCATTTCAATTTAAACATAACCAACTAGAGGGTAGAGATAAAGTGAATTTACAGTTTCTCACCAAGGGAAAAAACTGCGTAAATATAAAATGTAAATTTAAAATCAGTAGTAAATAAAGTAGAAATTAACATCTAAAATCTCTTACCCTTAATGAAGAATTTTTACCTGATTTTTCTGTATAGTAAAAACTCAAAATCTTTCCAACAAGTAAACTTGGAGCAACAAATTTAAAATATAATAATACAATGAAATCTTCTTTCGTGCAGTACGATCTGGTTGTTGTCACTAACTTTGAGGTTGTTTAGTTGTAGATTCAATTCCTTATTATGAGGTAGTAAAGGTCACACGAAACAAGAGGTATTATTGTACGTTAAGGTATCCGACTACTTTCTGTGAACCGTGATTTTAAAAAAGCGCATAAATGGATAATTTTCATGATATTTAGTGTCACTTAGATTAGATACATGTATAAAATTGTTTTAAGGACATTTTGATAAAAAAATTATTTAAATACAATATTTCGGCAAAAAGTTAACTTAGAATAATCTTAATTCAAAATGTTCTCCTTTTGTGAAAAATGCTTCTATTATAATAATATTTTGCCTGTATGTAACTCAGACCTCTCTACAGAGGCTCAACTAGAATTTTTGAAATATAAAACAAAGTGGGTTTATCCATATTTTACAACAGAGGGGAGAAATTTTAAGAAAAAAATGCCGATAATTATTTCAAATAGTTGTAACTCTGAAAATAATGTGAATTTTTCAAAAATTATAGTTGAGCCTCTATACAGAGGTCTAAGCTATATACAGGCAAAATATTATTATAATAGAAGCATTTTTCACAAAAGGAGAACATTTTGAAAAAGGTTATTCTAAGTTAATTTTTATCCGAAATGTTGTATTTAAATAATTTTTTTTGTCAAAATGTCCTTAAAGCAGTTTTATACATGCATTCTCTAATCTAAGTGACACTAAATATCATGAAAATTATCCATTTATGTGCTTTTTTAAAATCACGGTTCCGAACGTAGTCGGATACCTTAAATGTAAGGAAATTTAAAGATGCTTAAATGACGGGAAGTGGAAGTTTGATAAGTGAAGTATTAGTTAATACGGAGCTAGCCTAGAGATCTCACAGTGGTATATCCGAAATAAAATTCGTCTTTATCGTACTATTTTAGTGTGATATTTTCAAACTCAAAAAAAAAATTAAATTAAAGGATATTTTGATGAATTGTTTATGAAGCAATTATATGTTTTTAAGCAATAAATAAATGCTCTATTGCATTCATTTCTTAGCACCAAACCATATTTTGTATCATTTATTTGCACTCACATATTGTTGAGTTTTAAAAAAACTTTACAAAGTGACTATTTATCAAATATACCAGTATCAATCACTCAAATACTTAAAAAAATGCTCAAAGTAATTTTATATAAAATTTATAAATATGCTGGGGAAAAAGAATTGCTATTAATCTACGATCTATTGACTGTTAACTATTGAATGATCTAACTACTATTTTTGTCGTAAAAAAAGTTATTTGAGGATAGGCTTCATTTTTACTCTTTATAAAAAATTTTATCAATAAAAATTTGTTTATACCTGGTCAGTTTTTCAAATGTTAAACTAAATGAAGCAAAGTTTTAAATTTTTATTCGATATTTTTCTTAAATAGTGCTTCAGAAGAAAAAGAATAAAACACGTCCTTTTCATCATCCTTTTACTACAACATACTTTTATAGCTTTCATTTAAGGGTGTTTTTCTTTCGGATAAGATCATTGTTTCCATGTTAAACTTTTAAAGCTTTTATTTGGACACAGTTATTTTTTCTTAGCACTATTTTTATTGTAATATTAAGGAATACACTACGCGGTCAGAGCATATGGTAATAATTCAAAGATGTGTGTTACATTTGAATATAACGTGAATTAATTATTTTAGAGACAACTAAAAACCTCAACTTTTGTAATAAAATATTTTGTAAAGTTTTTACTAACGTCGCACTTTGAAACTGCACGAGGGCTTTTGGCAACCTTGGCCAAGTGATGAAGGTGACATATGAACTAGCACCTCACTCTCCAAATTTCCATACCAACCAACGTAAGGACCTTTATCCTTGGCGGGTCTTCAATGAAACCAGGACTTGAACGCATGATTCGACAACTCCGGTTATGATTAGATTCTTGACTATATTTCATTTTTTAAAAAAAACTCATTCACTCAGTATGATCTGCATGATATATCAGATGATCAGCATGATCATTATGATATATCAGATGATAAGCATAATCATTATGATATATCAGATGATCAGCATGATCATTATGATATATCAGATGATCAGCATAATCAGTATGGTTCACTCAGTGTGATATATCAGAGATGATCATATATTATGATTCACTCAGTTTGATATATCAGATTATCATTATGATTCACTCAGTATGATATATCAGATGAAAGAGCTTTATCACAATGCTACTGATATAGGAAACCATTACAATTGGAATTTTTGGTAGCTTTTTTTAATAAAATCTTTAGTTTATAAGCATTTACAGTAAAATAAAAGAAAGATGCACACAAAAGCATAGAGGCAATTTCTCTATGGAAAAAAATTATGAGTGAAAAATATCATTTAATAATGAAATGAATCTTTATTTTGCAGTAGGTACTTTTTTAATTTTATTGCAGAAAGAAAAACACTAAATCAAAAGATGATATAAAATCAGTTTTCAAAAATTGCGTGAAAATGACTTATTGAGCTGTTCGAAATTGTATACAAATATTAAACTTTAAAGAAATTATTGTATTCAGTGAAAATCGCTTAACACGAAACTGAAGGGACCGGAATATTATTTCGTGTCAAAGGATATTGAAAAAAAAACATATCAACAAAATTAAGTTTATTAGAGTTTATATTATTTACATAAATATATATTTCTGCGTGTATTTAATAAAAATCAATGAAACGAAAACATTCACAATAAGTTAAAGAAATTTAGTATAAAATTTTAAAATTTTTTGAAAAAAAAAACATTTATTGAGTTTTGGGAAAATAACCTGATATTTTTCTTTGGATTGTCTTTTTCAGCATCAAATTATTAAAAAATTGTTCGGTGTCGTCCATTTTGTTATTCATATCACCATTGGAACGTGTGTCTAAATAACTGCGCATACTTTTCATAATGTTCCTCATTTCGGATGGCGTGAGAAAAGGAGCTTCATTATTCATTTCCTTTTCGTCTTTGATATTTTTTTTAACTTTGAACAATCTCCAAAATGTCTTTGCCTACCATAATTAGAGCTGAAAACACTTTGACATCAACTACTGCAACTATTCATCCGATGTTATAATTCATCCGATGATACAGTAAGACAGTTCAATCCGGCGGGTGTTTTTAGAATTTTGTTCATTCCTTCGTGTTAAGCGATTTTCGTTTCGTGTTAAGAGAAAAAATGCATGAAAATACATAGCAGTTGTTGGACCCGCTGTATTACTTCGTGTTAACCGATATTTCGTCTTAAGCGTTTTCACGGTAAACGTATTCCACTGAAAATTAAAATAGGTCGCCTTCTCATTTTCTCATTACACAAATAAAAATGGCCTGAAATTTTGTTAAGAGAGAACGGCTTAAAAATTTCTTTCCCATTGTAATTAAAGTAATAATTATGCTGTATTAAGGTTCCAAAAGTAATAAAATGAAATAATGAGACCTTTATTAACGATATGAAAATTTATTTCTTCGAAAATATTTGAAGGCATAAAGATAATTACAGCTAAAATACTTCTGAAATATTACCACTTGTAACTTGCGTTCATACTCGAGATGCCATAGACACTCACCCAGTTTCATGAGAGTCTACCAGATAATGATGATGTACAGATGGCTCTCAGAGTTTTACTCTAAAACAATCGAGTTTTAAAAATGAAATATGCTAAACAAGTAATCAAAATTCAGTAGTTTTGGCGGAGAACGTAATTAACCTTAAGAGTAAAGATCATGATTTATACTTGAACTTAAGGAAAAAATATCTTGGAAGCTTATTTTGAAGTTATTAGAAAATTATAAGTATTCTCTGAAATAAGGAAGCGCATTTAGTTTAATTGCATATCTCTTCGAAATCTTTGTGAGTAAATAGAATTAAAAGAAATTTTTATTTCAGTTATCTAATTTTTGTTATTGCTTCGTTTCATTCAATGATTTGTCAAATAAAATATAACATTAGAAATATTATGCACTTTACTGAGAGGTTGAATACACTACGTAATATTGAAAAGGCTACATCAAGGAGTGGCCAGAAGGTAAAAAAATTCATCAAGCAGGTAATGACAACAACGAACGGTAAATGGTGTTTATTTTTAGTAAATGCTCGCAACACTAAATAAGAACAACGTCAGCTCAATAGGCTATAAATCTTTTGAGGACGGTGGAAGATACAGAATCAGTGAGAATGTGGGTAGAGTTCTGAGGAATGACTTTCCATTCCCTGTCAATCATTTGCCATAGTTCATCCACTTAACATGGCGGTGGTAGAGCATATAAACAGCGTCCAATCACGTCCAAGACATGCTCCATTGGTGAGATATCAGGAGAGAATGATGGCTAAGAAAGCCTATATACAGCATGTTGGAGGATTTCTGCAGTGTGGACATCCTGCTGGTAAAAGACATTGGGCACCCGCGAAGGAAAGTGAGTGTCACCGGTAAAAGTACATCATCCATGTATCGCTGGTCCATCAATACAAATCAAAGGTTACCTACTGTCGTACGAGATGGCGCCCCATAATATGGTGCCACATTGTCAGATGGTGGAGTGTTCCACAGATGCAACCAGATTGGATCTGTCTCCACTTAAGATGTACACTTGTACATTAGGCAAACAGAAACGTGACTCGTCTGAGAACACGACTATTTTCCGTTCTTTCTTCCCCGTTGCTCTATCCCGTCACCATTACAAATGATATCGTCTGTGCTATAGGATTAATGACAGTCTTATTAAAGGGTGCCATGAATTCAGACCTCTAGCAACTAATCAACAAGGAAATGGTTCTGATCTAAATAGGAATATCAAAAAAGTTCTGCAAATGCTGCAAAATGGAAGCAGAAGAGGTTTGAGGGATCACCAGCGCTTCTCGGGGATGCATTAGGTCCACGAGTGGTGATGTCTTTCTAGCCACCCCAGTACCCTTCAAACTTTCCCCATTTCCTTGATTCAATCATCTTTGCTGTAGTCGGTGAGCCGTGGTAGCGCCTAGGTATGTGTCTGCTGAGATTGGACATATGGACCAACCTACCTTTTTCAGTCCAATCATCATGTCCCTCAACTACCTTTGTTGGAGGTGGTTTGGCATTTTCTGCTAATGCACGTTTTCTCTGAATGAAAATAATATTTCCAATGGCTTCCCTAGTAGAAATAACAGCAGAGATATATTGCCCATTGGAGATTCCTTCCCTTATGCCCTACTCAATGTGTGCCAGAGAGTTGCGTATTTCATATCATTTACATTACTCAGTGAGGTGCACCTACTCTTAAATGTGCATAATTTTTGGTCACTCTTTCTTGGTGTTGCATTTTCCTATTGGCATGAAGTGTACCATATACTACCAGGTAGTGAAAATTCTAAGCCAAGAAATGGCCTAAAAAGATGTAAATAGCAGAGTAGATGCAACTCATCTAAATATGTATTACCCCGTATTGCGCATCTTCCATGCTGATGGTGAGCACGATTTAAGGGGAAAAAACAGCATGTTCTGCAAAAGTCATCCTTCTCTGTTTTTTTTTTTTGTCGATGGAATCCAATCAATAGAAATGTTTATCTTTGTAAAAGAAATCTTGGGGTTGATATATCAGGTTGCTACCAATGGAATCAATTCCAGCAGACGGACGAGTTCAGGAGGGGTTTCGTGATCGGACTGAGGGAGAGAAGTTCAGATTGTCTGCGTCTTATGGCAGCGTAAAGCCATCTACATACCAGCTGTAGAACAGCCGTAGGGCATCACCAGCTGTAGAACAGCCTTAGAGGAGAATACACCAGATCTGATGCGTGAAGATGGCGAGACGAATGCAAAACCCCTCAAAGACCGACACATCTACCGGCAAGTGCTGAAGACTTCAGTGTCCACTTTCGTCTAGCCATTGCAGCCTACGCAGGGTGTCCTGGATGCTTCCTATCGACCAGAACCATTAAGCACTAATTAGCAACCAGCGGTTTGTATTTATGGCACCTGTGATCGACCCAACAATAATGACTCTTCCGTTTGCAATGGTGTCGGTATAGACCTACGTGATTTATGCTTCTGTTTCGACATTGTCAGTCACTGCGTATAAGTCTGCATCGATCACTCTTGCACCACCATAGCTTGAAGTGACATCACCTACGATAATTGTTCACCTCTGATCCATACTGGTGATACTGTAGTGCTACATTTTCTCTCTGAGATAATGTATGTCAGAAAATTACTACCTACTAAAATTTATATACATACATCTTCAACTACACCATATGTTGTATTTCGCATCTTCAATGAAATGTATCCTTTTGAGTTCAGCCTCTTTACAAAAATTTATCCACTATATATGAACAATTTCAATTTCATTTCCCTTCTTTCTTTTTTATAAATCTTTCCTATATATACTATTATTTGTATTTCCTTAAATTAAACCTTTCAAAGGAGATGTTAAAATTCTCCAATCTGCCAAATCACTCTATGACTTTTCTGCATAAGTTACCAAATCACAATTAGATTCTTATTTTCTCTGAGTTTCCAATTTTTTTTTACTTTGTTGTGTTTCTGCTTTACTCTACTTCTTACACCTTTCATAATACAAGAAACTCAACATTTCTAAGTAATTTGAGTTTATGAATATTCTAAAATAGAATGAATATCTAACAGAAGACCCCTATTCAATTTGAAAGTTAATTCTGTCAAGGAAATCTTATCCTAAAGAATTAAATTTTCAGAATATCTTTAAATTCACTCTGAAAATAACATTACAAATCAAACAGAATTATTTTTTCCATTTAAGCGTAGATAGTGTATATATATAACTAGAATTAAAAAACCTAAGTAAAAAATACAAATTTATCCTATCTCATTTAAAATTTATAGAGCTCATCCAGCCAAGTACTATGAATCGCAGCTCTGATTCTAACTCAATAAAGCAATAATTTTAATTTAGGATATTCATTCACATTTAGTTCTTTAAGCAACACTGTCTTAGAAATTTGCAACTGAGGCTTATTTTGAATATCTTGTTCAAATGTTACCTACTTTGAAACATCCACATCAATTTATTCAAAATTAACGCTAACTTTTCGAAAGTTCTGCATTTTTGTCTATCGTCTTAAAAACATAAAACATTAATATTTTTGCATTGAAACTTTGAAAAGTAACAAAGCGATGAAACAGATAAAATTTCATTAAGGGATAAAATCTTTCAAGCTTTGTTCAGGGATTTCATATTACGTTATGCATAAAGTATGGTATCCTACCACAAAGGAATTTTTTTCTCTTGACCAAACTTTTTACACTCTGACTTCTATTGGTTATCTTTTTTTATTTGTTTAAAAGCATAAATTTCAGACAGCGTATTTCAGATTATATAATTTTCAAATCTAGATGTATATAATTTTTCAATTTAATTATTGTTGAAATTCAGATGCTATTCCTATATATGCAGGGTGCCACAAAAATAGCGCCCAAACTCTGCACAGCCATATTCCTTGATGGGAGTACATAAAAAATGCCCCAAGTACTGTACCTGTACGATCCATAGTTTACGAGAAAAATACGTTAAATGAGGATGAATGAATGATGATGGATGAAGGTTCATGATGGGGTTCCGCCGCATTTCTATGCTCCTGTACGTAATTGACCAGATGTGGCATACTCCAGCCTCCTCTGGATCGGGCGTAGGGCTCTTGTTCTATAGCCAGATCACACATCATTGGACTTTTTTTCTATGGGGCAATCTTAAGAATTTGGTGTATCTAGACATTGTGACTACACAAACGGACCTAGTTGATCATCTGTATAATGCTTGTATTTTGGTGGACAACACGCTGCTGTGACATGTGAACTCATCCATTTCACGGCACGCTGATCCTGCCTTAATATGCACGGTTGTGGTATCTCCTCCGTTGGGATACCCTTTCTCCACTATTCACGCGACCTATGTCTGAGGGAAGGAAAGAAGAACCACTAAGTTCTGCCATATTAAAATCAGTTTATTATGATCTTAGTTTATATACAATACAATAACAATACTAGTCTAAGAGGATGATGATCAAGAGTGAGTAGACGCGACACGTATTACTGATAAGTAGAGAAATTAACACTGAATCTATCTTTATAGATTAATTCCTATCCTAATAGTAACCTCTTTGTCCTTAAAGTTTAATTGAATAAGTTTACCGCTAATCCCTTGCACGCACAGCTAAGGTCCGTAAATCCTCAAGCTAACTTTTAATCAGACTTTCTCTGGCTAAGGCAATGTTCCTCTTGTCTCGGATCCACTTGTAATTCAACTAGACAGGCACTACTAGACGACGCACCGAATTAAGAATTTTCTTCTAGAACCTTATCTCACTTCACTTAGTTTACTTAGTGTTTAGAGCTTCACTTAGCGATCACTTCTTGCATTACTTCTCCACTTAGTGATCATCACGAATGCTAACATTCCAATATATATAGTTCCTAATTTGCATAAACACGTTCTCCTCTTGAGTTGGTTGGAAAGAATTGCCATTCTGGCCCCAAAGAAATCCCAAGAGGACAATTAGTAGAAGTCATGATAAAGCCCCGTCACACGGTGAAGACTTTGAATATCTCCTTTTATAAATATTTGCAAATATTGCTGTTTATGCGTGTAATAGAGAATTTTTTCTTGGACCGGCATACTTCGTTTTAAGCCTTTTTTATGTACTCCCAAAGAGGAATTTAGGTGTGTAGAGCTTGGGCGCTATTTTTGGGACACCCTGTATAATGAACAAAAATATGTAATAATTCCCTTTAATTTCGCCAAACAACTTTTTTAATTTGTAATGGTCCTGGCATTCAGGACTCGGGCGTAAATAATTAACTAGTTTATCTACATAACGGAATAATTGGTACTGTATCTCTTGTAAGTTAACAGCTTGCATTTTTGAAAGTAAGATTACATCAGAACTATGTTTTTCCACCAATCATAGTCTCCATCCACGGAAATCACGCGAACTCCAGGACTTCCCATTGCTGCTTCATATAAATAGCCTCTAGATACTGGAAAAGCTGGATCATGTCACAACCAGCTGCAGTTCATGTTTGTCTTTGTTTCTTTGTCATTTCCTCTGTTTTCTGATTTGTGTCTAAATGTGAAATAAAGTGGAATAACATGCTACAAGATGATTCCTTATCAATCCAACATCCTCTACATATACTTCTATTCCTGGCCAAATGATCAATAATCAGTTAATTATAACAAATAATATCATTTGCCGTGATGTTATATACATATACGTATATAGTTTTTACTATTAATTTTGTATTAATCAAAATAATTGGAACATTATTAAGAATAAATGCTTACATTACTTACTTACTAATCGTGATTCAGAATTCTATAATAATAAGCCTATGAAAATCAAAAGATTTTTAGATTTATAGGGCTATTGTAAAAAGAATTTTCTAACCTTCATAAATAATACTGAAGCTGTGTAAAACTTGTTTGTATTTCAGAATTAGATTAGGCAGAAAAGAGTTGTAAGAAAAATCATTACTTTGAAAATTATTTTAACGTTAATTCAGAGAGAACGTAAGGTATCATTAGTTAACGTATGGGGAAGTAATTCCCATTTAAGAGTCTCATAAAATTTAAAACAGAATACAAAAAAACTAACTAAGCCGAAATAAAAACCATGCCATTGTTTACATAAGGCAAAAGTTTAGATAATGTTAAGTGGGAAAAAATTTGAGCATTCGTTGTCTAGCGGTGTCTGCTAATTAAGCTCGTAAGGCGATTACTCTCCCCATTCCGCTTATTTTTCCCAACTAAAAGCATTTCACAAAGAGCACAATCGCTTTTGAAGGTTTCACAATTTATTTTCAACACAAAAGGTTCAACTTTAGAGGAATATTTATTTTAAAATATCCACTATCAAAGATTCACTGTTACTTGCATGGAATATATACCAAGCTAGAATTAAAAGACAGCTGCATAAATTTATTTTTATTTTTAACGTACGTATTTATTAACTTACAAACGCTTAAAGTCAACTTTTGCTAAAAAAATAATTAGTTTCTACGAAAAATCTAGAAAATGGTAGATTGCAGGTAAGTTGAATTTATGCGGTTTGACTGTAATTTTTTTAAGAAATCAAAATAAATGCCCCTTTAGGAAAAAGGGTCGATTTTTTTCAATTTCATTTTTGCTATATTTTCCTGGAAAAACCTACAAAACTTCTTTTTTTTCTATTTTAATGGATATCTTATTTTTCGAGGTAGGCTATAATTCTCCATACTTCCACGTCAACTCTAAATGTAGAAGGCATTTAAAAAATGTTTATAAATAATATACTACAATTTAAAAGTGAAAAAATTTTACTTTTGCTAAAATAGCTTTCTGACGTTAAAAGATTTTAAGAACTCTAATAAAAACAAAATAAAAACAAGTTTGTTAATTCAGTTTTTATAAAAAAAAAAACAAAAAAACTTACGAATTAGAAAGTTTTAAATTATTAAGCTCCCCATGACATAAACTATTTTTAGATTTAAAACTGATTTTTAAGCAAAAATATCCATGGCCCATGGCTAAAATACCAAAACACAAATATTTATGCAAAAATTAAGAGTGTAACTTTTATTTTGATCGAAATGAACAGCGAATTCAACCTAATAGCATTTGTTAGTCATTTAAAAGAATATTGCTTAAGCATTGTGTAATTATTGGAATAAATTTGAATTACTAGGGGTGTCGCATTGAGTATCAGGGATTGTAATATATACTTTAAGCATTATGTACACGATTAGAAGGATTTATAATACATTGGGATAACAAAACTTTCTGATACATTCTTGTCAATTCGATAATTGTGGACTTTAATTGTCTTTATAGATCATCAGATTGAAATTTAAATTGAATTCACAATCGAAGAATGTAATGAAGAAATGAAAAATATCATTATCTGACATATTTCTGAATATCTACGAAGGATATATAAACCTTAAGATTGTTCATTGTTTTAAGATTACTACTCTCAACACAAGCACACTAGTTTTGTGAAAGACTAAAACAGGTGTGGGCATTAAGCGAGTTAGTAAATATATACGAAAATATTCAAGATATGCTGACAGTATGCAGACTAAGTTTTCTACTGACTATAACTACAAGAACTAACTTTAGATGAAAATGTTTTATTTTTGTATGTATTTTGAATTGTTTGATAATAAATGCATCATTTTATTTTATTATATTTGTGGTTGCTATTATTATGTTTGTATCTTGCATTTTGATTTAAACGTGGTCTTAAAAAAGGGGTTTTTTATTTATTTACTTATTTTGTAATTGTGTGAGTAAGTACATATTCTGCATTTATTATTAAGCTACAATAAATATTGTAGACCTCTTTTTATCTCACCACACCTACGCTACTGGGTGAACCGCAACACCTTGAAAAAATTAAAAGTAGCTCGTACCCTTGAAAAGTCTGCCCCCGTCCCTGGACTAGAAGATCTCTTGATTTATAGAAAGTCTCGTATTTTTTTTTTTTTTTTTACTTGATGAAAGTACGATGGGAATAGCTATCACACACGAATCATTTTTAAAAACAAAACTCTCATAAATCTATAATCTCCTTTTATCCAAAAACTAAATTGCTCAAATTAAATGGGTTTTTTTAATAGCTTTTCTGTCTGCTGTAACATTAAATTCATTTTGCCATTTAAATATCTTTTATAAAATACTCATATAGGTATTTGCTTTCTTTACCATTAATTTTATGATTGGCAAATATTTTGGAAAGTTAACTTTTGATGATTACCCAATTACTTTTCCAGAAATTAGCATCCTTTTTTTTCTGAGAGTTTCACATAAATTATTTTTTAGAATAATTTTATAAGCTTTAAATTATTATTATCGATGTCGGTAAATCATTGAAGTAACGCTGGAGTTATCATTGACGTGCAAATTATTCTAAAAGGGTATTAGCGAATAAAAAAGGTTTTAAATCGTGTAATACTATTTAGAAAAGAGATTACATACAATTTATCCTTGAAGATCCAAAACCTAAGCAAAAACAGTTCCACATTATTTAGATGAAATTTTAAAGTAAATTACACTGAAATTTTTGATTATTTAGAATTTAATATCATCTCAGACTAACTAATAATTTATTATAATGCTTTTTGGAGAATTTTAGGACATAATATTTCCACCTTGATTTTAATGTAAGGTTCATTTTTAATTGAATGTAATATTCGATTGGCCTGTCTATCATTTACAGAAAGAAAAAAAAGCTAGGCTTACGAGAGAGATTCCAGATTCTTTTTTTAACTTTATATTTCTGAACTTTGTTCTCCAAAGAAACTAAAAGCGAAATAGAGTTAATTTTGTATTGCTTTTATTCTTATTCTGTGACAAAATCTGTAAACCTAAGATTAAAAATGTTTATAGGCATACACACACATTATACGACTGAAATTAATGATTTGATGTATCCTTTAGATTGTAACGTCATATTGTCAACCATGGTGACATTTTTTTCTTCGCATGCTTTTGCGATATAAAGGTCTGGAGTTGTTTTAACTTTGATTTCTTTTATAGAAATGAGAAGAAAAAATAAAATTACGAATAAGAATAAGCACTCTCTGAAAAAATTATCAACTTTCAGTAAAGCATTCTAAAAAAATGTCATCGATTTAACACGCGTAAAAGCAGAAAATTAAGTGTCCAATAAATCAAATGCTGGAGTTCTAGTGTAATTCAGTCTGAAGGTGTATGTAATGAGCAAATTCCATTTTTACATTAGATTTTCAATATGTGTACCTACCTCACGAATGGCAACAGTGTTTCTAGGGCTCATTTTTATCACGCTATGAAATCACGCATTATCAAGCAATGAAAAACCATGCCAATCGAAAACAGGCTAATGTATAAATCGATTGCTTTGCTTCGATTTTTTATTAACTTTGCACTCTAAAGCGACATGAGAGCTATTGATGGTTGACCTCGCAATTTTTAAGCATGATCATCTCTGACGAGGATAACACCTGAACTTGAAGAAAACCTGCACGGGAGGAATTTGAACCTCAGCAGATTTAGCGTGCATCGGCCCCCTCTATACGGCGGATCTTCAGTGGCCCAGGACTCGAACCCGTGACATGTTGACCACGAGTTAATGACCTTGACAACTCGATTACCACACCTTGATACACAAATTGAAAAATCACTCGACCCTTGAAAAAGAAAAAAGAAAAACAATGTGATCCTTAGTTGATTTTAATACAAACAGGTCATTTCGAGTCAAGAAAATAATGATGGACCTAAGGCAATAACAAGTAATATATAAAAGAATTTTTTAAGTCAATTCCTACTTAGATCAACAACAAAAAATTTTATTTTATAGCTACTTTTTATTAAATAGTTACAATTAATATAAATATGTAAATACATATGACAGAATCACAACATTAAGTGGTAATTAATTTTTATTAATTATCACTAAAGTACTGGATTGTCATCCAAAACAATCTTGTATATAAAATTTCAATTCAACTGAATACTTGAAACGTGAGAAAAAATATATTTAAAAGTTTTGATCCAAGTCGCTGAAAATGAAACCAACGTGGCTGTATCTGTAATTCTTTAAATATTTAGTTTCAGTCACACAATTAATTTTAATTAATCATAATTAAATTATCATATTGTCACCCCAAACAATAGTGTATAGAAAATTTCAGCTCAAATGAGCGCTCTAAAATGCGAGAAAAAAACTTTTTCAAGTTTTGACACAAGTCGCCAAAAATGATGCCAACGGGGCTGTAATTGCAATTCTTTGAATAATTAGTTTTAATCAATTAATTTGTATTATTTATAATTAAATTACTGTACTGTCATCCAATAATTGCGTAGAGAAAATTTCAGCTCAATTGAGGGCTTTAAAATGTATTTTATTAACGATTGAAAATTTAAACAAGATAAAAAAAAATAGAGAGAGAGTGTGTGTGAACTATATATATATATATATAATAGTAGTAGGAATTGAAAAAAAGGAATAAAAAATAATGATTGTCAACTTAGTTTTTATCAACCCCCAGCTGGAATAAATAACAAGCCACTGATAGGTAGGATTTTTGCATTAGCGTATTACTAAGTGTGATTACTATGATAAAGTGACTAATTGACCTGGAATTGATTTATTGAACACGAATTACACATACAGTAACTAAACACTGAAACTGACAATTATTTTGTAAGAGACTGTCCAAAATTTCCAACTTCTTTATTGCTGAATTTAAAACTTCGTAATGAATATAAAATATTATTTATGAATGTATATATAAATATCATCTATTATATAATTTATATTATAATGAATTATTATGCATTATTAATATTATTATGAGTACCGATATTAACAAGATAACTAGTATTCTGGGCTCGAGTTAATCGAGTTTTGATTTGAATCCCAACCAATACAAATATGTCAAAAAACATCCAAGACAGTTTTGGGATTCTTATTTTAATGTCGTTCGCTTAACAGCTCTAGGATCTTAGCGTTGTTATGGCATCACACTATGTATCTGTTACCAATGCATAGTGTTACCTCTACATTAGCCTTTTTAATTCTTGCTTTCAACTAGGTAATTCCTTCTTAGTGTGTGTATATTTTTTGTGTAAAAATGGATAAAAGAAAAAGAAATGAAAATCATTGATTCACCGATTTCAGTGATTCCACCTAATTTAGCTGATTAATGTTCCTTTACATGTACATGTTGTAGGATTAGGCTATTAATGATGGGATTTATAATTTCAATTTACTTTCAAGTGACGAAGATAACACCACGGTATAGTTCCTGACTCCAGA
>BMAV01023577.1:418015-433201 GCA_019973955.1 Trichonephila inaurata madagascariensis
GTAGTATTAAATACATTACCATTTAATTTTTCAAATAAAAAAAAACAAAGAATAATTTTATTTTTTTCAGAACCTTAACAAATTGTCATTTTGCCCTAGTACTGGGGCAAGATGGCAACACTGAAAATGGTTGAACAGATTTTATCTTTTGAATATGTTACATGGTTTAACAAATGATAACTGTGTTTTTACATCTTACAAAGTATCAAACTAAGCATAATGCATTTTAATGTAATGTTGAAGTGTTTAGTTGTGCAGCTAATAATAGTCACAAATAAAAATGCCATTTCCATAATTGGAACATTCCTCATGCCACCACTTTTGGCATTTACAGCACTGGATCCATTCTTCTGTTGGAGGGGCAGAATATTCCTCTTCACAAGCAGGACGTCTTATAACACCATCCTTTGAAGTTGATGCAACTGGACTGTTTAGCCTGGATTTTATAGACTTAGGCCTACAGGAACTTAGTTTGAGTTTTTTTACTCCCTTTTTAGCTTCACGAGCTTCTCTTCTCTGTTTTCTTAAAGTTTTCTGTTCTTTTTGCTTTTCCCTTTGTTCAAACATTTCTTTGATGGGTGTGCTTGTAAGAATGCTTGAGCTCACTTTTTTGCTTTTTCTTTTTTCTCACATTGTGTTGCTTTAGGCAATGATTTTAAATTAAAAAAAAACACTAACAGGCTTCTTTGGTGCATCGAAATCAGCATTTGCCTAAGTTCTGGTTATTTTGGAAGGTTTATATGTTGGTTTTCTACTACCAGGGTCTGAGGATTAGCACTATTAATTTCAGTTGCATCGCCAATAGCATCATGGCCAGTAGTTTTTGCAGTAGCAAAGTCATGTTCGCTAAACACAGTAGGATTAAGAGGCTCGATCCCACATTCTTTAAACCCTCTAATGGCATTTCCAACTGTAGCTGCTTCAAAGTAAGCGGTGCTCAAAAGTTCACCGATATTTTTGTCTGTGATAGTTTGTCCTGGATGAGTGACCATAAGGTTGTCACATGCTTGGATATAGTAGGTTTTTAATGGGCCGAAAAATGACACATCATGCGGCTTGAGACGATGTGATGTGTGGGGTGGCAACCCAAACATGATGATGTTTCTTTCTCTGCAATATAAGATAGCCTGCAAAGTTATGTGAATTTTGTGATTGTCGATAATCAACAGAGAAGGAGATTCTTTGCTTGGTTTCCCGTGAAGATAAAAATAATTCAAAAAAGAGAAAAAGGTGCCCTCATTACTCCAGCCGTTATCACTACAGTGGCCTACAGTGCCTGGTGGGGCTTTTCCTACAAGTTCAGGAAGAATTCGTTTTCTGGCAAAAATCAGAAAAGGTGACAGGTAAAAGCCAGTAGCGCTAATGCAACAAATTATTGTTACATTCCTTCATGTTGTTACATTTCTCTGGTCACCCCCTTTCGAACGACACATTCCCCGATCCGATGCACCCCTTAACCCCAGAAGAGATAGAAGAGCAAGGTTGAGCGGACAGACAAACAAGCGTTTACAGGATTTAATAGAAAAGACAACATAGTTTAATAAATTCCGAAACACGGGGCAAGATGACGAGCTCGTCATCTTGCCCCGGACTGCCTATTTAAAAATATTCGTTTCCATTTTTACAAAGGAAGTCGATTAATTGACATTTATTCGTGGTAATAAGTAGTATTTAAACTAAGTTACTCATAAATATTGAAGAAAAGTTTATATATCTTACCTGTATCAGTAGCAGAGCTTATTTACACATGCCGAAAAGTTATATCGTGGCAGCGGTAAACAATCAAAGCTTTACAATTAACACAAAAATGGCAATTTCAGCTTCTCTATACTATTGTTTAACGAACGGCCAATAGGAGAGCCAGTAGTGTTCGGTTGATCCTGCCACATAGCGGAAAATGGAAAAGTTAAGACATTCGTTATCTTGACCCACCCTTCATCTTGCCCCGGTCTCCTACGTTATATATTTATACAAATGTAAGCTTTGACTTTACAAATATTTTTTCACCAAAAAGCAATGAATTGATAAAAAAAATTAACATGCACACTTGCATTTCTTTTTGTTGTTTCAATTGTGCTTTTATCTCAAATATCACTCTATCCCTTCAGGGATGAGATTCAACTTGTTTGTGCATAAATGCAAGGCAAGATCAGATAATTATGTAAAAAATCTGAATTGTCACAACTACTTTGCTGTCCTCTATCCATAGTACTACAGCGTTTTCCATATCATCCATAGTACGTTCCACAGCTTCACGGTATTTGACTGTCATGGGAATACGCTCACAACGGCCTTTAACTCGATTCCGTATGTGGACAGGTAGGGGTATTAACTCGGATCCGTATGTGGACAGGTAGGGGCAAATGGACCCAATCAGTCTTTGTTTCACAGAGTACACAGTCATTATCCCTGGTAATATTGTGTAGAGTACTATCTCTTAAGCCAGGGACTCGCATCTGGTCATTCTGCACACAACTTTTAACACAGCTCAATGATATACATACAGATGGCGCAGTTGCATTGTCATCTGAATAGCTTTACTAGTGCTGTTATCTTCTGTGATTCAAAAGCGGCAATTTTTGCTGTGAACTCAAATTCTCCTCCTACCTCCTCTAACATTCTTGATTATAAAAAACTGCTGCAGAGTCTGTCTGAGTACTGTAAGCAAATCGTCTTGCAGTAGATCCCTGAACACTGAGGTGTAAATGGTAATGAGTTTGCGGACCACCTATCAAAGAAGGGAGCTTCCATTCAACAGATAACAAGGAAAGAGTTGTCCCTTTTACCAGTGCCAAGCGTATCATTAGGAAGTTGAATGATCACTCTTTAAGACAATATGCTGAGAGAAATTCCAATAAGATCCGGTGGAATAATCTTAAAGATCTTTCCATGTGGCCAAGACGTAAAGCAGTTGCCGAGTTTCGTCTGAACTTTGGACACGACTGTCTCCTGAAACATCTACATAGAATTCATGTAGCATAGCCCCATTTCTGCACGCTCCGCAATTTTCAGGAGGACATGGATGCTGACCATATTCGCAGCTCCCCAGACCTAAAGGGCTCCTTTTTGTGCAACCTTTATTGGCAAGCTAGGGACTTATTGGGTTCATAGACTTTTCTCACCATTTTTATTTTTTTTTCCTTACTTTGTTTATTTTGTCTGTTTTTGTTCCTACCCCCTTGTGGTGTAGTGGTCTTCTGTAACCCTGGCCATCAGAAATTTTTAAAAAAATGATATACAGATAACATCCCAAAGTTGCTTGTATTATACTTCACCTCACGTCATCCGGGATCTATTTTCCAGTATGATAATGCTAGGTTCCGTGTTACTCGCATACCTCTGAATTGCCTCCGTGCTGTTGATACTCTTCCTTGGCTAGAAAGTTCACCAAAATGTCTGGCCGAGATCCCAAGATGAAATTTGGAATCTTTATCACTCCTTTCATCAACGTATACAAATATGCAACGCCGTCAGGAGGTTTTACACGAATTATTGGTTTTAACGTTCATGTGCAATTTTTAATCAATGATCAGTCAAACAGCTTCGAATTTATAATTATGTCATTATCTATATATGAACTTAATGCCTAATTTCAATAAAAACAGTCCCTTTCTATATGGTACTTTGTTTTTTCTCTGTAAAAGGGTGCTTACATATATATATTTGATAAAAAAAATAATATATGATACATGTTTATTGAACCGAGCTTATTCTTCTTCAATAAGAAAATTATAAACAAATATAAAACATAAAGATGACTTTCTTTCTGTCATTGCAAACAAACAAAAATATTTTGTGCCGACACATTTTTTTATTAATGTTTAACAATCATTTTAGGGAACAGTTTTTACAAATTAAAAAAAAAGGTTTATTAAAACAGAAATACCAGTTTTGATGCATCTTCAATAATTAGATCATTGATATATATATTAAAGAAAATGTCACATCTAGAAATTACTTTTTTTATTTAAACTCTTCATAAAAACTCAGTTCTCTTTCACCAACATATATCCAAACTATCAACAAAATTTCACTCTCAAAAGTACTACAATATAAGAAGAAAGTTCACATATACTTTTGCTCAATAATCGGATACATTTTTCAAAGAATTTTTGTTTTTCAATACATACTTGGTAACTTATTCACAGATTACATAATTTATCACAGAGAGAGTTTCATTATACAACACACAACATTTACTAAATAAATAAAAAATTACATACATGCATTTTCACAACAGTTCTAAATACATCGAAAATCCAAAGAAAATTACACATAAAAAAAAGAACTCAAGCAACAGAACCTTTGTAAATAAACAATAGTTTTTGAGCAATAAAAGAAAATGATTCTATAACCTAGAGAATTTTTATTTTTGAATTCAAAACACGCCTAAGAAGCTTATTTTTTTTATTTTTTAAATTTGAAACTAATAAAAAATACATAAGAACTGTATCATTTATTTTATATAACCATCAATTAAGAAAATTGCAGAAAAAAATTTTCAAATTATATCGAACAGTATTTGTTGATGGCTACTGATAGTACTATAAGCTAAAATATCCTAAAGAAATGTATTTCCAGTACTGTAATGAAGTATCTCCACTTTTAAAGATATAAGTCTTGTTTCAGAAAAGTGTAAAGTTTTTTTATCAAGACTTCGATGAAACAAACATCATAATAAGATTTAAAAAAAGTATCTAATAATAATATTCTTTTACTACTCGTATCAAACATATTAAATGCATATCCATACATTTTAATATATTTAGCAAACAAAGATGTGTTATAACATACGCACAATATCCAGGTTAAAAAGGTAGAAAAAGATTTTTTTAATAATCCATCAGTATTTAATCTACAGTTTCACATGCTGTATCATATGATTCTTTCATTCTCATTTCTATATATACACGTATAATACACATACATTCATGTATTTTTTTCTTCGCAGTGATTTACTATTTTATTGCATCATGATCTCTACCTCAGAGTTATCTAAAAAGTAGTCTAAATGTGACACCTGATATACAATCGAGCACAAGAAACAAAAGTCAACGACTTTAATAGGCATTTGTAATTCAACATTTATTTTTTAAAAAATTAAACTAATAATTTAT
Source organism: Trichonephila inaurata madagascariensis (assembly GCA_019973955.1). Lineage (NCBI taxonomy): Eukaryota > Metazoa > Arthropoda > Arachnida > Araneae > Nephilidae > Trichonephila > Trichonephila inaurata. The sequence goes on from BMAV01023577.1 coordinate 423,133, forward strand.
ATACATGATGAGAAGATATATTCAAGAAAGAAATTCTAAATATTCGGCTAACAGTAACGCTTTCAAGAGTAACAAATACTGAAGCATGCCAAAGACTTTTGTTAAGCAAAATGTTTTATTTGAACTTGATTAAAAGAAAATTAAAATTATAGAAAATATACGCGAAAGAGATTCAAGTTGACTACAGATAACAGATTACATATTAATATTATTTGTCATACACTTTAAAAACAACATATTATTTTTTTAATACTTATATATTATAAGATACAATTCTCACTTAACTTAAAAGTTATAAATCAAACTACATATATTATAACTTTTAAGATTTAAACAAAACCATAATATCTTGTAGTAGCATTTCCCATTAGAAGGCCTATAAGTATATTTTAAAAGACATAATGTTATCCCAGTATCACTACTTTATATATATAATGAAATACTATATATATATAATGAAATGAAATTTACATACAATTTTAATTACAAAACAAACACTTCAAATTTCGTATATTAAAAATAAATTTGTAACTAACCTTTTGATGGAGTTACAGAAACAATAAGGCAAAAGTTACTGATAACAAATAATTTTTTTTTTCTTCTTTGGAAATTCTGAAGAACTAAAAAATTATTGATTAAATTTTCAGCAGAATTTTCTATCGCAAAGGAGAAAAGAATTTCGAAACGATTATGATTACGATATTTTCAATAATATTAGGTGGGTTGAATTGAGGACGGATGAATCGATCGTGTTTGATAATTACACTTCTTTAATATAGCAAATAACAAACTCGTACTTAATAATGTACTGTGTAAAATTGTTATCTACACACATTTGTACTGTGTACGAAAATTTGTCTACTAAGTATATAATTAATACCTCTTCATATAAAGAATAATGATGCATAGAGAAAAATGTAAACATAAATGATTTGTCCCATAATTTATGTCTTTTATGTATAATGTAAGATTATATGTATCCTAAATTTTCCTTTGTCATTTCAGTAAATATATATGTAATTCAAATGAATACTAAAACAAACTATGATATTTATATTAAATTAGATATAAAAGAGAAATGCAATATATGGGAAATAATTAAACCATTTCATATTTCCCAAATTTTTTGCTGCATTTCTTAATGCATACATACTCAATATATCATAATAGGAGTTAATTATTCCTCTCTCTGAATGTAGATTTAATATATAATTCAGAAAATTTGATATATATATAAGATTCTGTGAGTAACCTGTGTGTGTAATTGTGCCAGTGTGTGTGTGTATAGAATGCATTATTTGAATGAATCATGGTGAATAAATTCCAAATACAGCTGTAAACAAACTACTCATTAAAATTTTCCAAATCATTGATCTAATTAATAATTTGGAATTAACATGACATAAAATAAAGGGGAAAAAAAGATGTTAATGTGTTTAAATCTAAATAACTGACAAACAAGCTCAATAATGCCATTTTTTTAAATCTATAGTTTCATTTCTTTTACAAAAAATAAAAAATTAATAACCAAATTTTCAAGAATTAAAAATGCTTTGAGTATTAAAACGGAACTTAATATGAAAAAAAGAGTATTTACAAACAAACTGTTTTATAAATATGAAAATGCACAAATAAAAAATAGTTTTAAATTTCACTCTTTTCTCTGCGCTTAAATTAAACCTTTAACATTAAAGAAAGTACAAACGAGTATGTCATGGAAAATATATCGCTAATGAAAAAGTAAATTCGAATGTCCTAAATGTATTACAGAGTTAATTTTTTTTTTTTTTTGTAATGTGTGCAATAATAAAAGGATTATTGTTAAATAAGAAAAAGAGAAAAATCCAGAATTACTAAATATTTATTGCATTTTTACTTATATGACTATTTCGGAATTTCCTAATCAGCAAATATTTGCCTTTATATTAAGTATTTAAAAATGATCAATTTTATAACTAAAATATGGTTTCAAAAGTATACGCGTTCTAAAAGTTAATAAGCTTACGCACATTTACGATTTTTTAAATCGCCACATTTTACATAACTTTTTTTTAGCAAGAATCTGAAAATTTACGTCAGTAGCATATGCAATACTAGAAGATTGATATTAGAAATGAACTTTCTAATTTTGAATTCAGCTCGATCCATATTAAGTTTTGAGAACATCAACAATTTAGTCGTATAAATGAGTATTATAAAAACATGAACAAATTAATATTTTACACATGTACATGAAATTTATCTTTTTTAAATTACTATCAAAAAGAAATTTTCTAAAAATACAAGAAAAAGTAAAAAATATAAAACAATACGCCCAATGCACCTTAAATGACACATTTTTGAGAGATATTTATGCATTATGATAGTATTTGATTTGGTTAAACTTTACATATGTGACACAGTTATATACTTTTAACTATAGAGTCGAGAGGCTCTTGGATTGTTCCTTCTTAATCAAAAGTTAAAACTGCTTGAGAAAAAAACTAAATGAAATTTTGGCTCAAACTTATCGTTCAGCATTAGTTCTTAAAAAAAGCAATACTCAGCAATTTAAAATGATTCATAATATATTTATAGTTGTGAGAGATAATGATAAATATTTACGAAGATAATTAATTTGCTATGGTCGTATTAGAATATATATATGTAATTTTATAATGTTTATTATAAACATTGAAGGTTACAAACGTTTAACAAAGGTTCTCATTAAAGAATTTGATTATTAAAATAGAAAATGTAAGACATTTTATGAAAGAAAAATGTTTTGTGAAGGGCAGGATTTAAAGAAAGGAGCGAATATTCATTAACAAAATCTTTCTAAATGTGCTTTCAGACTGCCATTTCTAATCCAAATATAAAATTTTCAAGCCTGCTTTTAAAAAAACCCAATGAAAACATTTATTTAACTTAAAAGTTTAAATAAAATTATGGACAATCGAGGTAAAAAAAAATTAATTTAATCGGATGTTCTTACGAATTAATATGCATTAATCGGTAATACATTATTAGAATTCAGGAAATATAATTTTATCATTATTCGGTTCATCCTTTAAAGAAAACATACACTATCTTGGATTAAAATCCATATGCATACACTGCAAATTTAAAAATTGGAACAGCAAAACTTATTAAATATTCTAAATGAATGATACAATTGATTATGTATATATAATTCATATATATATATTCACAAAAAACTTTATTTTTATCTTTAATGTACATTCGAATTTTGTTTGCATAAAGAATCATAATATACTAACAGAAAAAGAAATTCAGTGCGCTATCAAAATTCAGGAGCAAATTACTTGTTTAGAATATTAAGAAATGTAACTCAACTATAATACAAAACGGAATTTATTTTGGAGTTTGTGAATTGAAAAAAAAAAGTTTTACATCTGCATTTCATGAAAAGTATGTAAATGTAAGCAACCAAAGCTTTAAAAAAATTTTTAGAGTATTCTGATTCCAAGTATTTCTGAATTTTGCATCATTATCTTGTTCTTGAGTAAGATATTGATATCTTGAATTATCAGTGATAGGAAGGAAGTCTAGAATATAAATTGTTCATAATATTCCAAGAAATTCTATGCAGTATGTAGGAAACTCATATTCTCTCCTTCACATATATTATTCTATAGTAACTTGATAACTCAAAATTATATTTTTCACTTTCTTAATATCTGTATTTCTATTTATCATACTAAAGCCGCAAACCTTTCCATGATGCATAAATTGGTGATTTCACAGAAAAATTTTGACAAGACTGCTAAATGGGAGGGAGGGGATTATATCTAAAATCATTTTAATATTAAATTTAAAATGAGTATTAATTTTTATCTAAGCCATTCATTACATATAGTTATAAGCAAAAAGAAGTATTTCTTTTTTTTTAACTATTTACAGATTTTTTTAATATATTAAGTCATGTATACGCTGATAGACACATAGAAAAACACTAATATAATAAATTATACTTGTACGAGGCCTTGCAAAACTGAGAAGTTCGAAAAGAGTTATAATACTTACACGATAAAAAAAAAAAACCAAAAAGAAAGTTTTTGAAATATTGGCAAAATAATGAATATTAGATATTGAATATTACATAACCCTCAATTAACAATTATGTTTGATGTGATTTTCAAAATAAAACTTTTGAAATTACTCTTAAATATAAATATCTGTATTATCCTTAAATGTATAAATATCGACTAGTAGTTTATATGCAACAAATATATAAATTTTCATTATTTGTTATAAAATGTATCAAATATTAAGTATATTAATCATACTTTAAATTATTGAAATGATGAACGAGTGTGATACACACAATGCGAATGAGTATTATATTTCATTTGCAATTTGGTCGTTAATGCATTTATGATATTTATTAAATATTATGCGTTATCAATTTTTTATCAATTTGTTGTGTCATTGACTCTTCAAAAATGATAAGTACTATAATAACCGTAAGTGAAAACAATGCATCTCTGTATAAATTTTTTGAGAAAAAGTCAGCCAATTTACTTACACCGAAAAACCTTTAGTCAAAAAATAAATAAATAAAATAATGGCAAAAATACAAATTATTGTTAAAATTCGTCCTTCAAGCTTTTACATTTTCAAATGTTAAACTTTTCTCCAAATCTTTTAAAAATAAAGCGTAAGTGCAAATACCTAAAAAGGCTACATATTTATTCCAAAATGGAATAATGTAATCAATGGTAAATCAATTCAACTTCTTCAAACACTAATTTGAAAAATAACCATTACGTCTAGATATTTGACACAAAAAGTCCCTAAAATTGTTAGTTCTAATTTATATAACAAATATAAAATTCTCTAGATCAAAGTTACTTATTAAAGTAACTAAGTGTTACATCAAGATTCTTAATAAATATATTTTAGAACATGTTAACACAGTCATAGAATAGTTTTTGAAACATCTGTTTTAAATGTTTATTAATGAAAAGTTAAATATAACAAATTAAATTTTTATTCATAAACTTGTAAATGCATTTAAATGCTAAAATAAAAAGATTGAATTCGTAAATTTCCGCGGGTGAATATAACATTTAATTTCCCTGAGCAAAATCGGAACGTAATTCCCAAATATAAGACATTTAGAGAATAATTTTTAAATTGAGGGAAAATTTATAGTTTAATATTTGACTAGAATGTTATAAAACAATTTTAAAATGTAAGTTCTTACTAAAAAATATTGATCCAAATCAGAGCTTTGATTTTTAAAAAAAACAGTGCCAAAATTATTTTGATTATGATTATGTTATTTTGTTTATGTAAGGCTAACGGAGAATTTTGTTCTAGAAAATATTCACAAATCTTTCTTAAAAATTCAGAATGGTGTAGATGTTTGTTTGTGTATTACGCATTTTAGCTTTTTCAGTTAAATTAACATACATGAATGAAAGAAAACGAAATTTCCTTCATATATTATATTGAAATACTAGATATAAAAAAAATGCACAGAGTGTCTAGATCATGAAAAATCTGAAGCATTTTCAAGAAAATAGATCTTTTAACCATGCCTCTTGTTTTATCTTTCAAGATTAAAAATTATATTGCAATATATAAAATTATTTAACTTCATTAAAAAGGAAGTCATAAAACTGATAAAAATAAAATAATTCAGATATGCTTAAAACATTTATTTTGATCCAGAATATTTAAAGTTTCTTTAAAATCAGTGTTTTGTGTTTCACGCTAATGTTACCATGCTTGTAATGCTTTTTGCACATGGTAAGTAATTAAAGAGCATCATCTAATAATTCTAATTTCCTTACCAAAAAAAGAATGGCATTACATCATATCTGATTTTGTATTAATTACTAGTTTTAAAAAATATCTTGATTGCTTTGAATAAATAAAATTAGGTTTCTTTGTTTCTTTTAAAAGGAAGAAAAGAGAAAACATGTATAAAGCTAAATTTAATAACTCATGATGCTTAAAATGGTCTTGCAATATGGTGTTGATATTCTTGATAAATTAGGGAACATATGAAACATCAAATTCATTTTTTTAATAAAACACAATTTCTTTCTAAGTATTCCACGGTCACATGGATCTGAGCATTAGTTTGTTTGTTTTTTATTTCGAAAAAATAAAAGTAAATAAACTTGACTGATATCCTTAAAGAAGTAACTCTTTATTTCAAAAAGCCCCATTCATATTTTTTTTTCTGAATGGTCATGTAATGATTAGTACGAGTATTTTAACAGAAACCATCATGTCAAAATAAATTAAAACGCTACAAAAGAGAGTTTACAATATTAATACTGTAACAATTGTCACTTTGTAAGAGTAAAATCTCTCTTCAGTACTTATCCGTAATTTCGCATATAAAAGTATCAGAAACAAACATGAAATAGCAATATCATTTAATATTACATATTCCAAAAATTCATATTTTCTCTCTTTGTATCTCTCTGCCAGTAATCACTATAAAATTGATATTTTGAGTATCTTATAAAAAATTTAGTTTTCTAAAGTTTGTTTTAAACAATGAAAAACATTCGATAATCAATTTTTTTTCATTACACACATCCAAGCACCTTAAGACTTTCACCTCAGGCAATTTCTAATTGTTGTACATAAAAGAGTAACTAGGGTAAAAATCAAGCATAAGTACAAAAATGGAAAGTCACATAAAAATAACATAAATAAGAAACAACACATAACATATATTATCATATGAGCAAAATGGTTTTAAAGGGAGTTAGCATATATGAATCATTTTTAAAGTACACAAATATTTAACTTAATCACGAAAACATTGTACTGAACCGCTTGAGTATTTATATATTTTTGTTATTTCAAAACACAAAATCATCTTAAAATTTTATGTAATATAATAATCTTTATATTTTATATATTATATATGCACAAATATTTTCTTAAATTAAGTACTTTTTAGACTATTTTTAATTCTGAGTATCACCAAGTAATAAAGTTATATCTTAAATACAGAGTCACTGATATAGAGATAGTAAGTATCAAAGAGTATTTATAATCAAAACTAAGGTTTCAGCATCCAAAAACCACTTCAAGTAGTTCAAAAAGGCATAAAAATATGCAATAAAAAAAATCTTATACATTACATACATAATAAAAATATTTAAATACTTGAAAAAATTCCTTAAATATTCAGAATTTTCTTTTTAAAAAGAAAAATTATAAATTAATTTATGTACACATAGATGTAAGTACACAAGAGCACAATTCAGAATTTCTTATCTTGAACATGACATTCATTATAAAATTATGACAGCAAGTGCACAATATGAATAATAAATTCTTTTTGTCAATGACATTAACATCAATTTATAGAATTTTCTCTTTTCATCCATTAATTTTGACAATGAAACTTAAGCATTTTGTAAACTTTTATCTGACACAAATTAACTGAAAAAAAACACTACATTTATATCCTAAATAAAAAATAACTAACATTTGTTTCATTTTCAAAAATATGTGTCCTTGTAATGAAAATTATTGTACGGTGTTCTTTTAACATTTGGCGTTAGATAAACTAAATTTTTAAAGTCACTATTACCAAATTAGTTTTTCTCGTGTTTGAAGAGTATGAATAGTCTATTAGAGTAAACTTTTTTTTTTTTTATAAAATTACAACGGGAAGCATAGAAAAAACAGAAATGTAAAAGACTTCAGCACAAATAACAAAATGCAATTGCACAGAATCTCTTTCTAAAAGAATTAAATTCAACACTAGACCTTTCAAATTTTTCACAGGATACAAATTTTAATATTCCTTGGCACCAACTGTTGTATGACTAAAATTTAGTTAAGATCTTTTAGGAAACATTTCAAAATGCGTAATAAAAATCAGTTTTTAAATTCATTCACTTTAAAATTTTTTAAATGTAATAACAAAGGGAACTTTTTTTAACTCTCCATAAAATATGGCACATGACAGAGCATCTCAAATGCCCAAAAATAATCCTACATAAAGATAAATTATACAAATTTAAAATTTACATAATTTTTTACAGTTGGAGAAAATAAATAAGTAGTAAAATTTGCAAGAAAAATGAAAAAATTAGACTTGCTACGAGTATTTCTCAGATCAGTGTTAGCAACTGAGGGGAAATTGAGCTTTTCTTGCTTAACTACTTTCAAAACAAATATTTTGTACAAATTATGATATGAAAAAGATTTATAAATTTTTAAAAGAGAATTGCATTTATATAAAATGTTAATATGTACTCAAAATCCTTGATTCCCTTGAGAGCCACAATTTAAAAATTAAAAAGAAGATTGCTATATTAAAAATACTATTTTTCGACCTGATATGTTGCTCTCCTATTATATATATAATCAAAATGAAAACGGATGAGAGGTAAATCAATTTAGTTTTGAATTACTATGAATAATTATGAAGCTGCTACTTCCTCATAATTGTGACACTATATTCGTAACATTGACTAACAAATAACAAGACAAACTCATTTAAATAACAAAAAATGACACTTTAAACACTATACATGATTAACGCTGCGAATGATGAATCATCCTTATAAAAGTAGTACAAAGTAATAACAAAACTTCTAAGGTTGTAACGAACAGTGATAATTACAAAATATATAGTCTATATACAACTAATCATTCTCATACACATACACTCCTACTAAGTCAAAGCACCTGTCATCTAATGGCAAAAATGAATTATGCATCAAGTAGAGGTTATAGGCACTCCACAATGAGCTGATTCGTCTTATATACAAAATCGTGTGTTGCATGCTCCAAAATGCATCAAATGCCAGCCAAGCTCCATAAATTATAGCACCATAGCTTAAGAGCCTTCAAAAAGTCATGTTTTGGGTAACTTTATTTATCTTTAAAGTATACCAAACTCTCTTCAATTGATTATTTCAAGAGCCATCCAAGTAGTTTGAAAAAGTTAGTGCTATGAATAGATAATATGAAAAATTTTGTTGGCAATATGATTTCACTTTAATCTTGGCATGAAAAATGAAATAGGATCCAAATACTGCTCTGAAACATGAACACATTCTCAAAAATTCCTCTTATACATGCTTTACATACTCAACATCATACATCTTTTGCACTGCACACACAAAAGATATTTTAACCAGCCAACCAGTGATTATCAACATCACCAGTACAATGGCACTGATCTACTTGAGCAACAACTCCACCAAGCTTGCTGGCTGGACAGCACAGACCACAAAGGCCTGAGTAATTGCCAGATAAGGCAGGTAGAGAAACCACAAAATGATGGATGGACTGCACCTGTAGAAAGGTATCATAGCTGTGTGTCTCCCATATCACATAGATTTCTGGATACAATATATTCTAACAAGCCTCTGTACAAGAAATCGTACTGTGCCTAGAAAAGAAAGAGTTTATAGTATTTAGTATATAATTAAATCTAAGATGGTTCGATACACATATAATTTTACTCGTATGAATATTGATTTACAGATGCAAATGTTTAGTATATTAATAACACAATAATCCAAATTCATGTTTTATTTATTGCCATAGAAACGGATAAGTGTAAGGATTAAAATAATTTTTATTTTTGCACTTTGCACATACACATCGTGTAGAGGGGAATGATATAAGCAAATTTTGTGTGTTAATATTTTAATTAAGTTGTAAGCGAGTAAGAGCACAGATATAAGTGATTAGGGTATACAAAATTATTAATATTCAGCGCATCATAAATTTCAAAAAATTTTACCATCATTATCCAAAATTAATCTAACAAGAATCTTTTAATTCTCTCTCTCTCTCTCTCTGCACCCCTCTATCTGTATTATATTTTTTAAGCCTTAGACAAACAATCATTGAAATCAATTTTTCAAAATTACTTCAAAGTATTCATTTATGTTAAAAAGTTCTCTTAACTATATATATACTTCTTAATATAACTACTTCTGTTCTTAAATACTTAAAGTTCTACACTACACAAATATTATCTTGATCTGTATTAGGTAACCTATCATAAATTTATGCTTGATTATTGTCCAGAAATGATAGAAAATTTTTTTTTTTTTTTTAAGAATTA
>BMAV01023577.1:433301-458310 GCA_019973955.1 Trichonephila inaurata madagascariensis
AAAAAAAAAGGTAACAATTTTTAGAAAAGAATCATTTACATATTTAAATGACAATTTAACTAAATAGATTTGGGTAATCAATTTTTCTTTTTCTATTGGTTATTGCTTCTTGTAATTAAATGTAATAAAACTGCCGCATGTTTTAGGATTTTAACGACATTTGAAATACATTGGTGTAAGAAATTAAGAAAATTTGCAAACTTGGTCGATTATTTCTAGAACTACTGGAACGAGTATAATGAAATTAGATACAATACAAAACAAATAACCATTCAACAATTGCAATACACATACATGATCGTGTGTAACAATCGTTGGAGTTGGAAGGTATGAAACAGCTGTTGCAGAATAAACATAGGAATTAGGTTAATAGAGCGTATGGCCCCCTCTTACAGCTATACGGGGCTCGCAGCGTGATGTCATACTTGAAATAAGGCAGTTTATCTGCTCTTGTGGTAATTGGTCCCATTCGTTGAGCAACACTGTTTTCATTTCCTGGGTGGTTCTCGGAGAGGGTTTGCGAGTTGCAATTGCCCTCCCCAGAGCGTCCTAGACATGCTCTATAGGGTTGAGGGCTGAAGACCTGGCTGGCCAATTCATATGGCGAATATCCTCACTCTCTAGAAATTCATCGACCAAAAGAGATCTGTGTGGCCTCGCATTATCGTCCATTAAAATGAACTCGGAGCTACATGCATCCATGAAAAGGCGAACATAGGGCTCTAAGACCCCATCCCTATACCTCACACCAGTCACAGAGCCTCTTTCAAACACATGGAGAGGTGTACGGCCATCCAACAACATGATGCCTATCCAGACCATTAAACCTCCTCCGCCATAATTGTCAATTTCGAATTTCGTGGACATTGGAGGGTAGGTGGCGGGTCCCTGGTTCTCTCCGTATGAACGTACGGCGAGAGTATTTAGGTTGAAGCAGAACTCATAGGTGAACAGAACGGTTGCCATTGATCCATACTTCAATCTCTCTGCTGTCTGTACCATACTAAACGGATTCACCTGTTCGCAGACGTGAGCGGGACGCAAACAGCAGGTCTTCTAGCAAACAACCTTTTTCATGAAGTCTTTTTGAAACAGTCACCCTTGATACACGGGTTCCTGTGGCTGCATACAAGGAACGAGACAGCTGAGAAGCTGTAGCCCCTCTGTTACGCCTCGCTATAATCTACAAATGGTGATCTTCTCTGGCCGTCGTGGTTCTTGGACGACCTTGCCCAGGCTTTATCTCGATGGATCCAGTATTCTTGAACTGTTTCCATAAGTTACACACGACGCTGGGCATTAAATTGAACTCTCTACAAATCTGGACTTGACGTTGACTGATTCTAGCCTCCCCACAATTCGCCACCTCACTCCATCATCTAAACGTTGGTGGTTACTCATTTTTACTGTTACAACTTAAATTGAACCAATTGCTTCAAAATAACACAAAGAAATTCGCCGAGGTGTACTAGCCAACGAAATATATCTTAACTTACACACGTTAATAAAGTCTGTTTTTCTGCTGGCTCCACCTACACACACGTGTACGCTTACGTATTTGCCGTACAAGATTTGAATTTTTATCTAAAGCAGCCATTTTTCATTCACTTTAATTCTTTTCATGCAATTCGGTAAAATATGCAAAATCTATTAATTTATTTCATAAGTGTAGTTACAAAAATATTCAGACATGAAAGTCTTGAAGCAATAAAATATTTTATGCTCTTTAAAGTGTAACTTTTATCACAGCTTTATAGCTGGTAGATAAAACACAATTTAAGACCTTTCTTTGCCTTTATGGATGGTACTGCTATGAGTACCATTCATAAGCTCTCTGAATCCCTGAAGAAATTTTCATGAGTGTATAAAAGAAGGAATAAAAAGAAATTGAAGTCTGTATTATATCCATACCCTTAATTTTCAAAGGAATGATGGATATTTATACTCTCATTCTCTAGAAAGCAGTTTACTCTCTGCAAGATTTCCCATTGCAGGTTAAGATTGAAAATAATTTAAATCAATAAATATTTTATAATGGTTAACACAATTAAAAACTTGCCAAGAAATAATTTATGAATCAACATAAAGCAATACTAGATTTAGTGCTACATATAATTTATATTCTTATGTTAGCATCACTAGTAAAAATAAATGAAATAACAATTCGAGTTAAAAATCTGTTTTGTATTCATAATTACTAATATACGTATGATATAAATCTAATAGGAAAGAACACCACCACATTGTGAGTTTCAAGTACTGAACAATATTATCTCTTCTTCAGTGACGAATTATATTTTTATAAGACAAATTCATATATATATATAAAGTATAACTAGTCAAGATAGGACACGTTAGTACAATAGTACAATAACAAACTCCTGGCCTTAGGGACCAAGATTGCAGGTTTAAACAAGTTTTAGGGCTAGCCAACCTTCTGAGCCAAAGGGAAAGGAAAGAATAATATTAGGAGAAATTTAAATATTACAAATAAAATCACTATACTATTAAAATATAACGATAAAATTATAGCCTACTAGTATTCAAAGTTATAGATTTAAAGTCGATGCAATAAGGTAGATTGTATATATATATATATGAAATGTATTGAAGTAGTGTTGGCCGGAGTGGAAAATTATCAATTTTGATTTAGTAATGACATCTTCAGAATAGCTTTACCTCCTTTATTATGAGCACACATCAGCAGATTAAAGCACAATTACGTTCTATTTTCACATTGGGTAGACAGCGGCATTTTGGAGGACACAACACAAAGACAAAAAGCAGCAAGTATTTTCAATCTTACGTGATGGCGGCAAGCAGAGAAAAAGCGCGCGGTTACGTTGATTAGGCGTTTTCCTTTTGGCATCTGATAGGCTAAAATGCGCGGGATACAGAAATCGGTTTAGCCGATTACGATTAAGATTACAACGTTTATTTTTAAACCTAAGAATGAAAAAGATTATTTCTAGATCATTAAAGAGAGTTAATTAAAAGTATGTTAGAGGGAATTATTACATATATAATCGCTTGTGACACTATGAAACTGACCATCGAGACTGCTGAATCTCACATAACCAAGAACAAGAAACTGATACATAATGGCATACATGTATTTTGTGATAATTCCATTTGTCAGCAAACTTCTCTCTTGTAGTTTTCTGAAAACAGTAACCCATGAAATATGGGCTTTTGTGCCTGTATGAAGTTCACGAAACTGTTAAGAAGCTGATGTATTCGTGTTAAGCCTCGCTGTAATTAACAAATATCGGTCTTTATGACCTTCTCTCTACGGATTTGGTCTCATTAAATTATTTTTATAAGTTGCACACAATGTTGGATGTTACCTGAGCTTACAAAAAAATTCCTCCAAATGTACGTTTACACTTATGTAATTGAGACTATAATTTGTATCTTTATAGGCTATGCTTAATACATATTACTCTTGGTCAAGGACGTTTCAAGGCATGGGACACCTGGGCCTAGAGACTCGTCTCGTTCTAGACCTGGTTTCAATAAGACTATGATCCAAATAATTTTAATCGTAAAATATCATTTGCTGATATATTCTTCTAAAAACTGGAAACTTCGAACTAAATGCCAACTATAAACAGTGGCAAGATTGCAAATTGGAAAAAAAAGAAAATGTAGAAAACGAATTTTCTAATAAAATTTCATTTTATTATAAATTGCTTTTGTTGAACTTTACATGTATATACACCGAATTCGATAAAAGAATCACGGGGGAGGATGGGCTATTTTTGCATAAGGTCCAGGGCCTTAAGTTAAGGCCTAATTGCTGTTAGTTCAATACTTCAGAAAAATTTGGATAAATATACATAATCTCTAAATTTTGAACACCAATCTATAACAAAGACGTTATAATTTTACCAAAGAATTACTGTAGCTTAAAGAAAATCGAAATTATTCATAACTTAGAAAAAGTCTAGGATATTTAAAATTAGCACTTACAGACTCTCCAGAAATAGCAAGTAAAAAAATTTTTACTTGATTATTTTTATGTGAGAGTAAAAACGCTGAGAACGATAATTTAATATCTTTAACCGTGTGAATGTAGTAAAAGACAACAAAATATTTTCCAATAAAAGACGCTACTCTACAAATATTATTTAGAACTTTTTATACTAAACATGGCTTTTGTTCGCTACATAAATATTTTACCCACTTCATTCAATAAATGACGTCTTAAATTTGAAATAAATCTCATGCATCTTTTTATAATTAAGTTATACATGTAATTAAATTAAACAGCATTTTTTAGCTTAATTATTAAAAAAAAAAATTATAGCAAATCGCAAAACAATGCGTCAGATCTTTATGCAGATGCATTTTTCAAAGTTAAGTATACACATTATTTTGATAGTAAAAAGAAATGCAGACATGTAATTATATATTTATATGCAAAGAGATAATACTAGGGATTTTTTGTGTGTGTGTGATTTACTTTAGTTTAATATGATTTTTCTTAATGATAAAGAATTTCTTACCAGAGTTTGCAGCATACAATGCCTCTGTGATCTAGTATATCGTGCAGCTTGAAATACATCCACTCTCTCCTCAGCTTTCAATTGTTGTACAAGAACACTCAAAGTTACAAAAACACTACTCCTGTCACCTCCTCCACTAAAAATAAAAAAAAAGGTTAGAATTTATCAAAAAAATTGTTGAGTTTAAATACCATCATAGAAGCTTTTTCTTTTATTTTACTATTTTTAATTTAAAAGAAGTTTTATATATGAGTACTTAGAGCATTTCAGATTTTGCATACACAATTCAAGAAGTAGTAAAATTAATTTTTCTTACCTGCAGTGCACAGTTATAGGTCCACTTCCTATTTGTTTCTCTTGATTTTGTTGTACATCTTCAATTAACGTTACTAAGCCTAATGTACCTTCAGGAACTGTGCCAGCACTGCAAGGCCATTCTTGAAATTGAAACTGAGTAATTATGTGTTTATCGTTATTCTGAAATGAAATAGTTGGAAATTTTGTTAAAATAAATTTAAAAGGTAAGGCAAATAAATAACTGTAAAATATGAATGAAATACTTCAAAATACAACAGAGAACAAATTTGATGGTAGCAATAAGTAAAATTTTAATTGGCGTTAGTGATTCATTTATGTAGACTCTCTTAAATTAATATTCTATTCATAAAATAAAGCTCTGAGAGAGATAAAACGTTTTAATTTATATTAAAAATAAATATTTTAAAATCACTCACTTTTGACTTCGTGTTAATAACGGAAAATTCTCTTTTTGTGTAAAATGGAAGTTTCTCACTTCTTTCATACCCGACTTTAATGTAATCACATATTTTTTCTTCATTTTCTGTGGGCCAATATGGTTGACACTTTGTCTGGAAAAATAAATGATATTAAAATGGTAAGTTGTGGCAGAAGATTCGAATATATCAAAATAATATTTAAAATTCCTTTCTCTCTCAATTATCTATAAATCATTTCTAGGAAATTTTTAAGTATTTTATTTTAAGGAAGTAAATATCTTTTTGGCGGACACTTGAATTCATTAATTGATGTTTACAGTTCAATTTTCTTAGCACTACTAAGTAATTTACATTCATATCTTCACATTTCTTAAAAGAACTCATAAAGTGTCAGTGAAGATAAATCTACATTTTAGGCTGTGAAGTTTTTAGCAAATTATAGGTTTGCTTTTTCATAAAATACTTTCAATTGAAGTTCTGCTATTAAACAAGTTAAAAATTGACATTATTCTGAAAATTCATTGTATTCTTTCGCATTCTACTCATCTCAGTTAGATACACTAGAAACATATTTATTATTTTGTTCTGCAAACCATGTTAACATATCAAACAGACTTTGCATATGAATGTGCATTAATTTTTTTTTTCGTAGCGTCGAAAAGTAATAATAGTTTCACAATATAAGTAAATCACGATTATGTATGAATTTTAAAATATCTTCAACAGAAGAAGCAAAATAAATGTCGAAAATTATTTATAGATTCAAGGCTATTTCTGTAATAAAATATCTTTTTAATCATGGGAAAATATGTTTTTTCCATAATTATAAATTAACATTTAACGATAATAATGCCCTAAAAATTATATGTAAATATGACATGTAAGTCTTAATTTCAAATAAACTTTGAACCTTATATTTTTATAGTTTTAGTTAACATTAAGAGAATTCGTTATATTTATTTTTTGTTCAGTCAGAACTAGAAAGCATAAGACTCATACACACAAAATCTTCCTTACAAAATATGAATTAGTAAATGCAGTATTATTGAAAAGGATATGATTACAGAAGGATTATATACATTAGCTGATTGGATTAAAGACGTTCAGTTTAAAAAATAAGTCTTAAAAATTTCAGATAAAACAGTGAGAAGTGTAGAAAATAGTTGGTATATATATTTTTGAAAATTTCTAGGCCCATGGAGTTTATAAACTATGAATATTTTAACAAGATATACTAAAATACCTTTAAATAATTGAATAATTCATTAAATATTAAGATAACTAAAATAATAAGTTAATATGACATAATGTGCAGGATAATAAAATAGCTTTCTAATAAATATTTTCAGGCCGTTCTAATTTCAGTGAAATGTAATATACAATTAAAAGTTACAATTTTTTCTTTGATGTTTACTCTGTTCAATAAACCTATATAAAACTTCCTTATACTCTTGTAAAATTTATTAATATGAAAAAAAAATCTTATATGAATAAAAGACACATATAATTAGGGAAGGTAAGTCAAATAATAGCACTTCGCACATATTTGAAAAGACATGGTTTTATAGAAGTTCATCAAAGATCGAAGATGTCTACTGAAAAAGAGAGTCAAAGTGATTTGGTTCTGGCTGCTACACTGCCAGCTGGTCCAGGAAACCTCAAAGAGTTTTTGAGGAGGAGTTAAAACTTCATGAGACCACACACTCACACACAGATAATTTAAAGGGATGGTCCAGTTGGTTCTGAGTACTTTTTATTTTAAAATACAGGTCCATAAAAATCAGAGGATCTTTGAGAAACTGGATGGCTCTCAGACGCCACTTTTAGACAATGTGTTTACAGCTTCATTGCCTGTGGTGTTTACAAGGGGAGGAACCCACCGTAAATGAAGATATCCAGATAAAAACGGTCACTTCAACTAATTAAAAATAAGTCTGCTTTGTCACACACAATGTGCCAATTAATTAGATAACTGTTGAATCTAACTTCGGTAGCCCCATAAAATTCAAATTTTGTTCTTGTCAGGAAGTGATATAACTGAATAAATACCCATATTTATAGCAAATAACTCAGAACGAAGAACAAATAAACAGATGTGATTTCTTTTATGGATCTATAAATGTGTAATTTGAAATAAATTTCACTGTCTGAATAATCATCGTTGTGTGTTTTGGTTCTTTCCACGTATATTTAAACAACATGAACAGGGGAAATCACAATTTTTTATTTCGTCTTAGAATTTTGGATGATCGAATTTCTTGTTCACTTGAATAGGAAGACTCACGAAGGAGTGTGTCCTCCCGATTTATCAATGCATGGTGTCAAATGGTACTGTCCCACAACACTCGGAATCGTTACTAAAAATTACTTGATTGATGGACTGTTTACTGCTTTAGCCTTTGATTACAACACCAATCCCTAAGAAAAGTAGAAATTCGAACTTGAGCCGCAAAACTACAAAATTTATTAAAGTATTTTATTAGAATAGAGCTTCCAAGACAGACTGGTTACAAATCATCCCCATGATGTACTACATCATTAAGATAACAGATACGAAGGAAATAGTAGCTAGTATTAATTGCTAGTATTAGAAGCTTAAAAATATACTAGAAAATAATACTCCAAAACATGTCAAATAAGTTCGATAAAAATATTTCTGAAAAAGATAGTTCTCTAATTCAGCACAGAGATATATTTTGAGAGGCTGAGGTGTTTTATACTTTTCAGTGCGCTAGATTACCAATATGTTTTTATTGCTATCTCAGGATTCAATAGAAGCACAAGTATTTAGTGTGCTTATCCACTGTGAAAGGTTATTAGTTCATAATGATGTTAGGTCAATAATCAAACAATTTTACACAATTTGTAAAGAAATCAACAATAGATCTGGAAAGATTACAACTCTATTTTTGAATTTCGACTAACTTCCACACGTTATAAAGGTTATGATTTCTTATAGTTTTCAGTCTCTTTTTTATGGAAATGTTTGAATCCCAAATTACAACATCATCCCCTGAGAAGCCAACTTCATACACCATTAGAAATTATTCTCGATGCAAGATAAAATCAGGACGAAAAAAGCTGGATGCAGAACAATAACATGGGATAAACTATCTGACTTATTTTAAAAAAAACAACTGTGATATTCAACTTTTAAACAGAACCTTGAGATAACTTTCACCCTTAGAGAATCACATGTATAAGGTAATGTTTTATTATCAACTCTAAAAGTATTGTAACGTGTTTTCACTCTTCTTAGCTTTATATAAAGTGGCTTTGTTCAGATTAAATTACTTTTTCCATATCAACAAAAGATCTCATAAAATATTGCAGGCTTTCTTCTTGACATTACAAAAATCATGAATAGCAAAGTAACTTCGGAAAACCCTATCACCAGACGTTACTCTGGCAGCCAATAGCTGTAAACTTCAAACACCTTCACGGCACATAGAAGGCGAATCTCAAATGGAATTGCTTTTAACTTCAAAAGAGACGAGTTTCGGAGACTCGAATGATCTGTCAAGAAAAAAAGTAGAAAGCTTGTTGCCTCGTCTTGTCCAAATTTCTTAAGTCTTTAGTAATTTTTAATAGTAACTTTTACACAGGACCGATACTAGCAGGTGTGCAGCGCGTGCATTGCACGCTGGAGGCCAAGAAAAGGGATGTTTGCAGGCCGCATTTTGTTTTATCAATCAAGAAAATTTTTTTACAAATTTCTCAAAATAGAAGTAATAACCGAATAAATATGTTGAATTTCAAATAGTTATTCAAAAATGAAAATAAGTCCTGATTTCAAGAGAGCATATAATAGTTTAAGATATATAGAATGTTAGTGCACATTGTCCATTAATGTCTATTCTTTACACACATCCTTCATTTGATAGCAAAATTCGTGGCAGAGCCGGTAATACTACAATAGAAAAGTTTAGCACTGTCAGCGCACTGTGGATAGATGCTTAAGGCTATTTTCGCCATATGCACAAGGGGGTTATCTTAACTCGGAGCACATTTTCGGATTAAAAAAAATGCCTCAACTTTTATAAACATTTGTGACATTGTAACTCATGCATTTGTTTATAATATAGTGTTTTTTAAATTCCGAAATATTTCATAAATAATTTTTCCTTTTAACATGTAAAGGGATAGCTCATTTAGCATTATGGTATAGGAGAAAAAGTACGAAACAGATTTTATAAAAGAAAAATGTGTCAACTCGGATAAAAATGAGTGGTATGATAAAATAAGTTATTCTCTACAGGATAGTGAAGCCAGAATATAATATTAATGTCTGAGTACTTTTATATCTGAAAAAATACTCCGGATTTGGGTCCTATTCTTTAACATTATCCGAAAATAGTCTTAACAAAGGCGTCTCAAAAGTGATTTTTTCAAAATTTGCTTTACGAAAACATCTAATATGGTGAATATTACCTAAGACATAGGAATGTTTAAATTCAATATGCATTCGGGGAAATTAAAATTTATCAATTGAATAATATCCTCTTAAAATTTAGAAAAACTAAATTGAGAAAAGAAATGATTTTTGTGTCTATTTGCATTTCTACTAATATTTTGCTTTTATACAGGTAGATGAGTTCATAACGTCAACGTAAAGTATCAGTCAAAACATGAAAAATTCTTCACATTAGGTGTTTGCGCATGGGCGGACGACACCCCAGGATTGGTCCTGCTTTTACATATATGTAAGTATTTCAAATAATAGATGTAGATGTAATAAAAAATAAATTAATTCCCTTTATTTTTCACCCTACTCAAAATTTCTCTCAGTTCGTTGCAATATCAAAGAGTTTGATGACAGGTTGTTGTTATTAACTCTATCAAAAGTTTTAGAAAAGTCAAGAAAAATACTATATGAGATTTCGAGGCTTAATGCTGTGGACATCTCAGATTTTCGGACTAAAGTAAAGTACTTTATCTGTGGTGCTATTCCTTTCTCTTAGACCGAATTGCTCCTTTGGAAGGTTATGAGATTTGAAAAGTTGCAATATCATAAAATTAGTCGATTCCTGATTGAGATTTTTTTGCAACAGTAAACCATAAATAAATTATCTGGTTTATTTTTTAAATTTTGATTTCCTTTATATAAAAGAAACAAATTAATCGGATGTTTGTTTGCTTCATATAATAGAATAATACACTTCAGTATTTTAAAATACAACTTTTATCTGAATTACGTAAAGAGCTAATAAAGCTGAATTAATAAAAACACATTCCATACGATAATTCAATTTTAAATTATATTGAGTCCGCATTCTAAGCCGCGGAAAATTCATTAAATTTAATAGAAAACATTTTTATATATTTTAATCAACTAAACTCTCATTAGATGGCGCTACTGAGCAACAAAAGAAGACGAATTTACTTGGGAGATTCCTCTTAACTTTCGTATTATTATTATGTTGTTGGTTTAATAGACAAAATTTTCGTTCCCTAGTATCTTTTGAACGGTAAGAAATTCAAAGCTTCTCCAACAAAAGATCAAAACGTTTTAATGACCTTTAATAATCTATAATCAATTTGAGAATTTCTAGTGACAGGTGTTTTGATGGATGAAAGAAAACCGGTGTGAACTTGGGTATGTTTTTCCTCTTTCAATGAGAACTTAATTGGGAGTAGTGTATTTAGTGGTATTTGTCAGAGAAATAATTTATGCCTGTATTTTTAAGTGCAGATTAGTAGTCTTTCATCCTGGAGTATCTAGCAATGCAAAAATCTGATGTTACATTTAATGAGTTGCCTTTGCAACGGTAGAACAAGCTAGAAGGAATAGAAAAAAAAAACGGAGTGAGAGCATAAAAAAGGTGTTTGATAATTTTCACCAACTGAAATGACCGTAAAATTATATATTTCATTCATAATATATTTTAATCATGGAGCAATAATTAGCACCATAATTATATTTTAGAACTGATTATTTTCGTATTTTATGATTTTATGCGCTTTCTATTAAAGTAAAATGATACGATTCTTTCAAAGTGTCTCTTGTATACCCTCAACCGCCATTCGAATTTGTTCTTAATACGAAAAATTAACATTCGATGTGAACCTAAATTTAACTTCTTTAATTGTTTGGCTCATGTTTGAAATTATCTGCATGATATATTTCTTATAAATATCTGTTAAGATGTAATTTTTCGTTAAAATATACAGAGAAACAGAAAAATATCAATTAAATATAGTTTATCAGAACAGAATGGCAAGTGTGTAGAACTAATTATATTTAGATCAGTAATATATATCTTACTTTTCCTTCTCCGATCTCAGACAACATCACTAAAGTTGTAATGCTTTGTTCTTTTATCATTCTCCAGAATTCGATTACTGTTGATTCTAAAGGATCTTGAGTAATAATAAAAGATAAGGACCTGTCATAACCCTAGAGTAAAAAAAATTATGGAATGAGGACATATATTGAAGTTAACAATTTCTTAAGATTTTAATTGTAATAAATTAATAACTATGATAAATTTAATATACGCTTACTAGAGCGAGATATCTTAACTGAATGTCGAGTAACAACTAGGTTTTTTAGTGTAAACAGATTATTTCTAAGAGGATTGATTACACAGATTAGTATTTTAAATCCATGAAAAAAATAAACAAAATCTCTGTTCTGCAAATACGAGGAGAAACACAACTATCTGTAACTCCCAACTTCATTAAAAGCGACAGCAGCGCCACCGCTTGAAAAGAACTAATTTAATTCAGAATAAAAATGGACGCATAGATAAAAACATACTGAGACTACGCGATAGCTTCTACAAATTGATATAGATGTATAGAAATGTTATTTGTCTAGTGCTTGTGCCGTAGTGATTGTGTAATGTCCAGCATATTATTATGTGAGCTGTAGTAATTAAAAATTCAAAGTTCACCAGAATGTTTTCGTTCATGGACTTTGTTTTATTCAAGGCGTGGTAGCTCTCCATTGACAAGGTAAGCCCTTTCACCTTGATTTTTTTCTTCATTTTAAACAAAAAATGAAAACCACTATAAATTCGTTCGAAAGGGTACATAGACTGAATTATGCATAGCTAAAACATAACCTTAATTTTAGAAGCTTTTTTTTAGCTACTTATTCATAAATTTGCATACACAAAATTTAGGAATTTCAGTTTGAAAGAATTGATTATTTTTTCCGTATTAACTGTTCACCATTCCAAGAATTCCAGTTTAAGGCAAAACATTCACATCCTCTAGAATTGATAATACTTTCTAGAAAATCGCTACTTGAAACTTAGTTATTCACTTTTCGTTTTTGTGGAATTGAAATTAATCAGATCTAAGCTGGGCTTGAGACTTTCTGTTATTTTACAGGATGACTTTTTTTCATTATCTTGAAATTATATGAAAGTTTAATAAAATAATGTCGTAAATAACACTTATATTATAGTGACATGATTTTACTTTACTGTTGTGATTCTTTAAATTTATATTTAAATATACCAGTAACCATTGTTTCTGAAATAAATAACATGCTGGCTCATTTAGATTTATTAATTGAATTAATGCTTTGGCTTCTAAGTATGGATTGTATAACGTTTATTAAAAAGGAATACTTTTTAGAAATGTTTACAAATATACAAACAAAAATAAAATGTTGTGGGACTCATTATAAAAATAAAAAATAAAAGTAATAAAAACATAATTAGTTACAAAATATACTCATTGCTATAAGAATTTGTGCACCAAAAGAAATAATTGTGGGATCATAACGAAATTTTGCATGAAGATACATGTCAGGCAGATATGCAAATGATTAGAAATGCAGCGTGATTGTGCATTGTGTAATGCCACTAGAGGGCATTGAACTTCGTTCTCCTTGGAGTATAAAACAGGTAGGCAGAGCTTGTTTAAATGTAGTTAATCTTTTGGAAAGGAAATAATGAGATAGATATGCCGTTATGCCGTCATCGAAGACAATATGAGCAGTTGTCACAGTTCGAGAGGGGGGAAGAATCAACGGGATGATAGAACCTGTGTGGTCAGCTCGACGAGTAGCTCGTCAAGTACAGAATTCTGATTTGACTGTGAGGAGGTGTAGGGACCAGTGGACAGAAGATACTTTATTTACATGGTGACCAGGCTTAAGACGCCTTCGACAGAACAGTCACATCATACGACATGCACGCGTAGAGCCAACTGCCTCATTGGCCACTGTCCAGACACAGGCAGCAGCTTCACTACGGGCCCCTGTGTCTTCCCGAACCATCGCAAGGCGCCTGGCTGAAGGACATTTGGTATCGCTGCGCCCATTACATGTGTTGCCAATGGTACCCAACTACCAACGTCTCCGTTTGGAGTAGTGTCGCGCACGAAGATATTGATCTGCAACGGAATGGGACCAGGTCGTCTTCAGCGACGAATCTAGATCCAATTTGAGCATTAATGACAATTGTGTTCGTGTGTGGAGGCGCTGTGGTGAACGCTTCAATCTTGCCTTCGCTTTACAGCGACACACCGCTCCCACAGCAGGTGTGATGATATGGAGTGCCATTCGTTACGATACCTGGTCACCCCTAATATTAATCCATGGCACAATGACAGCCCAGAGGTACGTCCAAGACAACCTTCAGCCACATGTGTTGCCACTCATGGAAGAGCTCCCAGGAGCCATTTTTCAACAAGAAAAAGTTCGGTCACACCCAACAAGGATGTCGCAAGACTACCTCCGCCACATTACAACTCTTCTCTGGCCTGCTATCCCTAGAATTGTCACCAATCGAGCGTATCTGGGATCATTTGGGACGGCAAGTTGGACTTCCTACGAGTTTCGTAGAACTAGAGGCGTGTTTACAGCAACTGTGGAACGAGATGTCTCAGGACATCATATGGAACTTGTATGCCTCAATGCCCTCTCGTATTGCATCGTACATTTGCGCTAGAGGGGGTCCAACAGAGTAACATAACTTCCGTTCATTAGTATTTTTTTCTGCAATAAATGATCCTTTTTCTTCGATTTTTTAAACACTTACTTATATCAATGTTGTACTTACGTACGTAAAATTTCGTTTCATTTTGACAATTTTTTTCTTGGTGCGCAAATTTTTATGGCAATGAGTGTATTTACATTTATTCTAGATGTTAAGTAATGTCAAATAAATTTTACTATTAAAAATTTTCATTAAAAAATATGGAGATAAAAATAAACATCCTAAAAAATGAATTGCATTTGGATTATTTTATGATTTTAAACACAAATGGTATATACATAGAGTTTTTAAAAGAGAAAAATTACTTTGATTTATCCCTGAAAAATATTTTTTGGCAGAAAATATATAATTATATTTCAAAATACTCTTGATTAAAAACGTTCAAAAAATATAAGTTGATTATTATTACAAACACATTTTATCATTCTCAACTGCATGCACTGAATATGTATGCTTCTCAATAATCTATTGCAACAAATATATATTGTATAGTTAAAAATAGAAACATCAAAATCTTGGTAAAGTTTGATTTAAATTAGGCATGGATATTTAGTACTTAAGGTTCACATCATAATGCTAAGTTAATTTCAATAAATGGAAATTCTTATGAAATCAAGTAACTGTTAATCAAAATAGTATATTCTATCAACTAAATCGCATATTGAAATAATATGCCTTTTCTCATTACTATACTAATTTATAACAAAAATAGAATAAAAGAGAATTTGGTACTCTTCAATTTTAAATTCTTTCAAAAATAATATATTTGGATTTATCTTATTATTATATTACTAAATTAGGAATATTTTCAAGCTTCTTTTTCAAAAATCTACAACCAACAGAAATGGGAATTTTTGGTCTGATTTTAAAATTTGAAAATAAATACTAATGTAAATTCAACTAAATTTTTTAAATAATTTTTAGTAAATGATAGTATATTTTTTCTTAGGATTTCATCTTTCATGGCAATATCTTTAAGGAAAATGATTTTAGTGGTAAAAGGTTCTGCAGATTGAATTTCAAGCAAATTATAAAGTGAGCACGAAAAAGTATGCATTTGTTAACGTTAAAATGTAAAATCCGTTATTTTATAGAATAACTATGCACACAAGTCAATTTAAGTATATAAAATTATTGAATTCTACGATTTAATTAGGTATTCTATAGAATAACAATTACTTGATAGTTAAAGTATGAAATACGACACTCGAAAGTTCTTTGAACAAGAAAATAGCCGAATAAAACAATTGTACTCAAGATCTCAGTTCAGTATATTAAAGCAAAAATTATTCTCCATTGAAGAAGTTCTGAATATTGACGCAACTCTTTGATCTGTTGCAACAGTTCTAAGCTGTGACACAGGACAGGGATTTAAAATATGCTCGTGTAAAAAAATGTGTAATAGTAAAAAGTGTGCTTGTTTCAAAAATAATATACAGTTCAATTCAAAGTGTCATCACAGCAACTTTGCTCAAATAAATAATGAAAAGTATAAATAAAGGTATTTCATGAAATTTAAATTAGTATTTCTGTTATGTATTTGTTTGAAAAAGTTAACACAATGTTTTTATGAAGCAATAATTTTTCTTCCCTGTATTTTTTGATAATATTTAAATGTAGCTATATATATTTCTGTAACATATTCTTTTTTTGCTTCCTTTCTGCTTAACTAATTTAGCAATATGAGTATTAATAAATTATAGCATCTGATTTCCTTATTATTTATCAATTAATCATCCTCAATACAGATAAATTGTATTTTTCGAGAGTTTAGCTATTTATGATAAATTAATTTATAAAATAGGTTTAAAATTGTTTATTTTTCACTTAAGCGTTCTATCATTAGTTATTTCATAGAATAACTGTAATATATGAGATTTTTCATTTATTATATTCTTGAACTGACTTGTCTAGTTATTTCATGAAATACCTAGTTATTCTATTCAATAACTGAATTAAACACTTTAATGGTAACACATAAACATATGTGATGCTATAAATTATTGTATTTCAATATTTAGAATGTACTTAACCAAATACAATAAACTCGAACTTACTTGAATAAATGATGCATTTATATAGGAAGAATGATCTCTTGAAGGAGATGGGGGTAAAATAACTCGGTTAAGATCATCTGTAACGAAAACAAACTGATAAATGACTGAAGCAAAATATAATCACACAAGAAAACACACACAAAAAACAATGAATTACACTTCAGTAACAGTGAAACCAACAACCTACCTTGATCATTAAAGACTTAATACTTACATGAATGAGAGAAAATTAAGGTTAACTGACTTCAATATAAATAAATATTCTTACCACTTTTAATTATATATCTGCAAATTATCTCCACGGAATTCAGAAAGCTTCATATACTTATAAAATGCCATTACATTCAAACATAATACTTTATAAAATAACAAAACAAAATAATACCTTATATTCTACAAAGTATTCTCAAATGAAACTATCATGCGATAAAAGAACTGTGGGAGATACTTATCCAACAGGTTGCAGTGTGAACTGTTTGGAAGCCCACATAAAAAATCACATTCTGCACCCATAACTCATACTTACATGGAATAATGAAATCATATCTGTTTTTTCCAACATTCATATCCATTGTTCCAACACAACACGTTTTAGGGTCTTCGATAACGTCGCCTAATTTCTAAAATAATTTGTTTCAATTAGATAAAAGATTGAATGAGATAAATGGTACAAATCTAAAGCAAACAATTTGGTGAGAATACAGATTAGCTTACTTCAAACTCAATTGCAAGACCAGCTTTATCTGAATCTCCAACTTTTTCTTTTAGTAATTCGTAATGATCCCTGAGATGCCTAACTTCAATTTCTGTATCACCAAACTGAGCATGCTCCATCAATGCTCGATACACAAATATGTATTGTTTCTGAAAAAAAGTTCATAAAATTGTATAATCAGTTTTTTTTATTCAATAGCAATAACAATCGGTCAGAATTATGAAAGAATCATTGTAAGATAATTTGAGTGGAAAACTGGAGTTATGTAACAGTTTTGAGGATATTTAAATATGTAAAAAAATTTTTAAAAAGTATGCTTTTTTAAAGAAATACCAAGTAAAATTGCTTTGAACAAATGTTAAAAACAAGAACTTAATTCTTCTAGTAAATAAAATTGAAATCGTACGTTCTACGGTATATTGTTATTATTATTTAATAGTACCATTTAGAAAGCACATAAATCAAAAATGTTTACGTTTTTTCTCCAGGCATTTGCCGACAAACAATACTAACAATATGTTAAAAAGAAGCAATTCTTTTATTTTTCATAGAATAATTTGACGTATTTTCAGCACAAGTAAAAGCAAATTAGGTTTATATTCCCTTAAATACTAACAAAAAAAAAAAAAACAATTTCACATAAATGAGAAACAAAACAAATCTATACTTCGAACAAAGGAAATGTCCATCAACTATTCGAAAAATTAACTTTTATTTCATTTTTCTCAATTGAATAAATATATTTCATAAAAGCATGCACGTTACACAGCGTTTTACTCGACGACTCGATGAAAGAAATCCTGAGATAAAATACATTTGCCGAAGAAAGAAATTCGATAATATGCTTACTAAGGATTGCACCAAGAAATTTCGTTGATGTCTCAAATTGCTGACATGGGCAAAAACATCAATTCGGCCTTCTTCTTCTAACTGCTGAAGTAGACTATCTATAGCTACAAAAGTGCCGGTCCGTCCCACACCAGCACTACAAAAAAAGAAATATTCAGCTCCATATATTTATTTTACTACATTATTGTAAATTATTTGAAATATTTTAACAAAAAAGTGGTTTGTTAATGAAATTTCTACAAAAAATAAGGAACAAGCTACTACTGCAACTTGTGTTATGTTAACAATAAAAGATATAGCAGATATCTGCGATGTATGTGTATATATATAATGAAAAAGGAAGTAAAGAAATATAAAACAATATTTCTCACTATTAGAAATAAAGCGTGATAAAATAAGAGATTGGGGAAAAGTTAGACAAAACAAAATTTAAAAATTACTCTTTCAAGTTTTAAATCCATTGTGTGCATTTATAAAAATATGTAAAAGGTCAAAATCAGTTCTAACAAATAGTATTTCATTTTAGTAAAATTGTACAAACCTGCAATGGACTAGAAGTGGACCTCTGTCAGAGCAATAGTGTTCATTAACTCGCTTTATAAAACGAAGCAACCAGGATGGTTGTTCCGGGGCAAGAAAATCCTTCCATAACACAAAATGAAAATGTAGAACTTCTCTTTCTTCAGTTAAACCATCCTAAAAAAATTTTAAAAACTTTACTATTTAACATATATATATATATATATATATATATATAAAATAAAAATAGGACAATCTACTGTACACCAAAGGTTAACCTTTTAACGATATTAACAATAGAAAGTCCGTCGGTGTCGATTGGACACCAGAACCAATTTAGTTTGTTCCCCTTTATGCATTATTGCAGGGATTTTGAAAATTTTTAGTGACTTTTAATCATTTTCCATGGTGATTACACAGAAATAGTTTTGTGGTTCTAGGGGTTAATTAGGAGAGATTTTACAACTAAATATACCTAGAACGTCCACTGGTGTCGTTTCGACACCAAGACAATTTATTATTATAAATAGCTGTCGTTCAGCAAAAGATAGTTCACAAAGCAGATACCATTGTAAAACAAACTTTCGGAAGTAATATCGCACATTCATTTGACCTTGAATACAGTATTATTGGTTATCATTTGCTTATTGCTATTACGTTCAAAATTATGTAAGTGCAAGAAATTTGAAAAATCAGGTAAATACTGAATTTAAAGAAATTACAAATTCACTAAATAGCAAAAAGTGCGAAATTAAAGAGTGTAATGGAAATGCAGCTAAAAAAACGTGTATCTCTTGCATGAAAAGGATGTGGAAAAAGAACAGGAAAAAAAATGAACACATCACTGTAATTATTGCAAATGAGGTATGTACAAAACATTATGCATAAAAACGATAAATAATGATAAAAAAACTCGCATTCTCACAAAAATTATCATTTTGCTTATACTAATATTTATAAATATTATTGTTTTATTCCATTTTACAAGATTAAGTAATTTGTTTTGTTAGATTTTTTTATGATATAAGGGTCATAATACATGATAATTACATGAAATAATAAAAAGTCTTAAAACTAAACCCTACTGAACAATAGTCCAGCAATTACTTAATTATTACAATTATTTTACATAATTTATGTCACAGTGTCGAAACGACACCGGCAGACATTTAAAAGGGTAATTGAAATCTCGGACGTTATAGTGTTAATACAATTTTAAGATTTGCATTCCAGAAACTCATGAACCAAGAATAAAAATTAGTTACTTAAAGTTAAAGAACTATACCTTAGTATATTCTACTTGAAATCTTCTGACTATGTAATCAGAATAACGTTTTGTACTCAGCACTGTTATAACAAACATTTTTTCTATTTCTTTTGCAGAATTTTCATTCCAGTATTGAGCACATTTAACCTAAAAAAAAAAGAGGCACGCTTTAAAAAATATGCAATTAAATGTAAATTTTTTATTTCTGAATTAGAAATATGGGAAAATATGGCGAAGAAATCATAAAGTAAAAAATATTTAAGCATAATTGTGAAGCCTTTTTGAGTCAATAAAAACTTTTACCTGCCCATGCTCTTCTATACCAGTTAGCATTACCACAACAGTAACGCGATGCTCCCATAACATCCTCCAAAAATCTGTTACAGTCCTGTCAAGTGGACCTTGTGCACAAATAAATGTTTTTCTACCTTTATAACCCTATAAAAGAAATTTCGAATAAATATCAAATGCAAGCAAATAGAAAAACTGCAACGCGTTTCTGTTGATATCAATAAAAATTACAGCAATATATTTTTGTAAATATTTGTTTTTCTCCATTATTACAGTATCATTTTAAACTATTTTCTGTCTTTTTAAATTTTAATTATATGTCTAACACTGTGATCAACAAAAATTAATTGGATATTCTTGTCTCACAAATTAACTCTTTTATATATATCCTCCAGAAATCTCAAAGTACATACATAAATTATCAGCATTTGATTCTCAAAATGAATGTTCAAAATTGAAAAATTAAAATTCTTTCTAAAATTTTTAACTAAAAAAAAGTAAAATAATTTTTTTAAGAAATGCCATTGTTTTAGAAATTGAACACTACATTTTGCTTTGTCTACTGAAAAATTACTTTATCAAACCTTGTCTAAACAAAATGCACTGAGATTTACTTTATACCTATTTTTATTTTCATATCTAAGAAATAAGAACCCAAACAAAACACATTATTTGATAAGAGAGAAGTTTAAACATACAGTCTTTGAAATTTTTACTTAGAAAGTATATTCAACAAATCCAAGAAGTCAAACTAACTCCTCCACAGATTTTTCCCATTACGTCTATTTTGATCCATTATAGCAAAACAGTTACATTAATTTGGGGGGGAAATTTTGGAATCTTATCAAAATGAAAAGCATTTTGTGATATGTATTTCAGTAGTGTGTCACGAAAGATTCACGTAAAAATAAATGGTAAAATTCCATATTTGTTAAAAATTTACTGTCCATACATAGTTTATTTTAATTTTCTTACAATGACATAAGGCATTCAAGAATTCAAACAGCGTTATAAATAAACACTGTCAGTATTTTACAAGTTCTTAAAATTTTTAATTTCGTCTTATTAGAATCATTAAAGAAAATTACGACTCAAAGACATATAAATTTTAAAAAGCATGTATTCCACATTTTGTTTTTACATGTAACAATTACTATAGAGCATTTACTATTTTTTAAAACACAAACTTAATTAGAAAAAAATCTTACTTCAATAAAATTAGCATTTATATAATCAGAACCAGGTATACCATCCATGACAGGCAATCTAACTCTTGTTTGATCATCTGAAAAAAGTTTTAGACCAAAAATAAATTTAATATATCCAAAAATAAACAATAAAATTCAACGTTAATCCACAAGTTCTACTACCCTAATGCAGTAACATGTAATATTACAAAATTAGAAGAAAATAAACTATTTCAATCATTCATTAGGAGCATATATTATAAATAAAAACTTCTTCAAATATAGTCAAAAATCAATTTGCCAATTAAAAAAATTATGTATACATTATTTGTTTCAAATAACAAATTTTAATTAATACACGCTCCTCTAAAAATATAAAAGCAAGAGTTTAAATGTTCATAATGTTTCATTGAATCATTTTTTAAGAAAAGAAATAAATTTTTAAAGTTTTTACACACAATAAAAATTATAAATAAATGTAACTTGACGATTTACTGCAATATAATTCTATGTATCGAAAAATTTCTAATTTCTACATGTGTGCGAGTAGATTTGCAACAGATTTTGTTGGTAGATTTTACCATAGTTACATCAAACACTCATATATGTTAAAATTCATTTCACTTCTTGGTTTAACAGTTCAGAAATCTTTGAGTAAAACCTAATTGAACAATTATTAACTTAAATTACACTGAGAAAAGAACTCAAAGGGAAAGACATTGCATGACAAATGATGAAATAGTTTCAACCATCTTTATTAAAGTTTATAATAAACCTCTTTTTTGTTTTGTTTCCATTTTTATAAAATAAAAAGGCTACTCAAATACAGCTCATGAACACGTAATCGACAGTAAATTTAGTACAAGTGTTCTGAAAATAACTTGAAAATTGTATTGAGTTCAACATTATACAGAATGTAAAAGCATGATCTATACTTGGTAGTGATCAAGTCAATTTGCTAATGACCATACTTCAGAAAAGTCATAATTTAAACAACATACGAGAAAACTAAAGTTATTGATGGCAGAAATATGCAGAAGTTATGCGGACCGAAAGAAATGGTACTAGGTGATAAAGCTTTGTTATACTCTGTTGCTGCTGATTAGATCGTTTCCTAACAACATAGACATATAGAGACTGTTAACTTAGAAATAAATGAGAATGCTCAACATCTTCTCACTAAAGAAATTTTAGTAGTAATTATCCAACACTGATGAACAGATTGTATTCTAAATGTTAGCTGCTTATAAGTGATTTTCAATGAAATTTTTTTGTAATAAAATAACGGGTTTTTTTTTCGACTTCTCTCTACTATTTTGCATAGCTCACTAAAGTTCATTGCATGCTATGAAATTAAAATTTGAGCACTACTTAAAAATGTAACAACTTTAGCAGTATTTTGTGATGCAGTGAGTAAAACATTTGTTTTTGTCTAATAATTCTTGAATCATACACTTTTAGAATGGAAAAAGAAATACAATTTATGGATTTGTAATTATTACATTCAAGTTATGCATTCAACTTGTCATACTTTCCTTAGAACATTATTTTGAGCTCTGTTTTCACAGGTTAATTTTACGATTATTTGCTTTTTTGTTTTTGTTTTTGTTTTGTTACAACTTTGGTTCAATATTACTAACATTCTACTGCTAAGCAAAAATTCCATAATTCCAAATAAGATATATCCATATAAATTAAGAAGCACAAGAAACAAAATCATTTGAAAATGGTATCTAAATAAAAAGAAAACTTTGTATTATTTGCTTATTTTATTTTATTATTTATTTGTATAGTTTAAAGCATTAATTCAAAATTTATACAGGAAAATAATCCACATCCTTTTCAAAAGTTTCTGAAAGTAAAAATCTGCTACATATATATCAAGAGGGCACAGATATTTGCTCATACAGAATAACATGATGCAATGTTAGCAACTTAACAGATTTAACGAACATCAGACCTACTACACAG
Source organism: Trichonephila inaurata madagascariensis (assembly GCA_019973955.1). Classification (NCBI taxonomy): domain Eukaryota; kingdom Metazoa; phylum Arthropoda; class Arachnida; order Araneae; family Nephilidae; genus Trichonephila; species Trichonephila inaurata. The sequence goes on from BMAV01023577.1 coordinate 456,357, forward strand.
CGAGCCTACAGTGGAACCAGTACTTAACCCCACAACTCGATGTAAAAAAAGCCAGCCACATGAGTTTGAGACCATGGTCACAACATTAAAATATTAATAGACAATACCAAATATACAAGTATATACTTAAAATTTTCAGCATTTTATAACAGATAATGTGAGAATTTGGAATTCGAGACATTTAATGTTTAAAAAACTTACATGCTTTGATGTCAGGATAACGATTTTTACTCAGGTTTTCAGGAGCATCTGAGGCATGTGTTGTTCTATCTTTAAAGCTATCAGGAAGTGCCTAAATAGGAAAATTCAGTTTTAATTTTAAATATGGAGAACATTCCTTCATATCAGTATTTAACAAATAATTTGAATTTATAATATACATTTGAAATAATGAAAGTGACATTATAAAAAACAATATAATAAAGGATCATATTTTTCAACGGGAAAAATGAATAAAAATTAAACTTCAGCGTAGTAATTATTAATACAAATAGCATTTAAAAAGTTAATTTCTTCGTGAAAATTTTTTTCTTGTTTTATTTGCTTAAAGTTAATTATAATCTTAAAACAAATGTACAACATTAATTCAACAGAAACAGAACCACAAATTTTATTATACCACATACAGTGCCAATTTATGCTCATTTCGGGCCCTGGTTGCAAAAGATCAGGCCCCCTTGGCACTGGAGAATCGAAATTTATAACCAGAAATTCTGGTTAAGTTCAGCTTACCTGGGCTCTTCCGGCCCCTGGGCACCCGCCCCAAGTGCCCAATGGATAAATCGGCACCGACCCTATATTGCTTATAATTGCTTTTTACCCCCATTATACCCACATACCACCTTGTCTCTTACACTAACAAAAATTTTCAAAATTGAAAACGTGAATATCATAAATATATAATAAAGAAAATAAATTTTGTAACACTGTATATTTAAAAACTACCTTCTTTTTAACACGCTTTTATAAGTTTCACCTGTATGTAATGGAATCTTTGAACTCGATTTTTACTCACTTTAAAAGGTCAGATTAATTCGAAATTTTGCACACTTGTCAAGAACCGAGGACAATAGAATAATTTCATAATTTTGTTTCATTGTCCTGATCAGGATCCTCATAAATAAGGATTTTAAGGATTCGTTCATTATATCAAAGGATTAAGGACTAATTCATTATATTGCTTCCAGATTTGGCGACTAAAAGATTAAGGTGTAACCCTAAAATCGAGAATAAGCTTGTGGTTAATACAAATAAAACAAAAAAAAATGTTCTTTATGTGAAAAAGAGTAGGATGGGTGCGTAGTTTTTCTGAAAATGGAAATAAAAAAGAAAAGACTCGTGCATGTGAATAAAAATAATTTATGTTCTAACTGCTAAATATTTTTTATTTTGATAAAGCAATTTGTTTAGAAGTGATGATATGAATTAACATTATAGCAATATACTTAAAAGGTGATAATACGATTGAGATTTAATATTTCTTCTTAACACAATTGTATTGGTTATACCTGTATTTATAGAGACGTAATCTTTGAAATATAGCAATATGGGACTCATCTGAGGGCCCGTAAACGGAGAGAATAAATACCCTTCAGACCCATTAATTAATATCCATTGAAGAGCATATCCATAAATGATAGTTTTAAAAACTAAAAATACATGCTTTTATTGTAGATCGAACTAAAAAATTAAAAATAAATTATAGTTGACAAAAACACGCTTTTATAGTGAATTGAACTAAAAAGTACGAAAATAATTCTTAATATAAGAATAAAATGATTAACGAGAAAATTAATATCATTGTGGTAAAAGCGTGGGGTGTGCTTTGTACTACATTTTTACACTAACTTAGCATTTCAGAAGAGAACTAGTAAGAAATTTTAACAATTAATATAGAGCACCCACACTTTTATTCCAATGACATTAATTTTCCCGTTAATCATTTTATTCTTAT
>BMAV01023577.1:458410-474132 GCA_019973955.1 Trichonephila inaurata madagascariensis
TCATTGTGGTAAAAGCGTGGGGTGTGCTTTGTACTACATTTTTACACTAACTTAGCATTTCAGAAGAGAACTAGTAAGAAATTTTAACAATTAATATAGAGCACCCACACTTTTATCCCAATGACATTAATTTTCCGTTTAATCATTTTATTCTTATATTAAGAATTATTTTTTTACTTTTTAGTTCAATTCACTATAAAAGCGTGTTTTTTAGTTTTTTTTTAAACTATAATTTATTACTATTATCAACAGTCAGGTGGCGCTACTTGTTCTTTTGGGAGGGAAATCCTTCTTTCTTCCCAAGGACGAGTTGGACTAAGATAGTGCACAAACATGGTAGGGATTTATATTTATCCTTGCAAAATGATAGATGTGTTCTGAAATGTGTATTATGTATGTTTTGTGTCCCCTTGTGTTGAGGAACGAAACCGTTATTAAGTATTATTTGTTCCTGTTCCTGTCACAGTCTACATTATTTTGTCCTAAAATAATAATAACCATGGGGATTCACAATTTTGAAATCTTTTTATGAAAAATAAAAGTCCACATTTATTTACTTTGATAGGCAATTTTTGATACATGCTAGTCAGTAAAATTTTAAGTAAACAACAATTTATAAAAAAATATTTATGAAATGTGTATGTGTACTCAGGGATAATAGCCTTTGCCATTCCAAGAACGTTACAGAACATAAAAATTGCAAAATTTAGTATATTTAAAATGTTCCAACATTAATTGAAAGAAATAAAATAACTTTTTAAAAATACAAAAGAGTCGATATTTATAGCAAAATCTTAAAAAAAATACAAATAAGTTAAGATTAACTAAAGGTAAGGTGAAGCATTTTTACTTTTTATAAAATAATGTTCAATTATTTCAAGTATCAATTATTTGTTATGCATGCCTAATTTTAATTACTTTATAAATTTTATTACATATATATAATAAAATAGTACCTATATCGAAAAAACACTAACTCTATGGAGCTATTTAATAATTAAAAAATGCCAACAAAATGTATTTGCGAATGTTTTATTATAATATTTACCTCTCTCCTATGGTTCTCATTTCAATAACTTTAAAAAATAAAATTCCGTTTTTTTCAACAAAATCTCTGTGTTTGTCCTTTTGCTCTTTTATTAATCCTCTTAGAATTAACTATTCCAAAAATATCTCCCATTCCAAATAACTGTATGGAATTTTTGTCAATATGTCTTAACTTAAATATACAAATTTTTTTTAGCTCTTAAAGTACCAAATTGTATGTTCATAGTTTCACATGTTGAAAAAAATTCAAAATATTTTAGAATTTATTATAATAATAAAATCAGTCATCTGTATGAAAAGTCTAAAACTATTTAAAAGATATTCAAACACAGAAATGTATATAAAGTTAAGATAGAACTTTTCAAAATTTAAAGTGAAAAATATATTAAAAAAAGTGTATAAAAATAAACGATAACCCATTGTTTACATTATTCTTATAAATATATGTATATACAGAAAGTTCAAGTAGGATAATATTTTGTGTCCCCCCCAAAAAAAACACACACACAAAATATGCAAGTATGAAAATTTTCTCTTTGCACTGATGTCATATGAGCGGTAATTTTATTTCATTTTTCTATAATTATCATAACCACAGGTTAATTACACGACCTTTTAAAAGTTTAAATTGGACTGTGAAAGTAATTATAGTCATATCACAAAAAGTTAAAAATATAAAATTTTCACATTGGCATAAATAATATTGAACATCAGTTCATAGATGAGTCATTTGATCGATGATGAGTAGAAAACAATGTATAATGAACAATGAGAATATTAATTTTATTCTTTAAAAATCAAACTGAATAAAGAAAAATTCAGGAATAATCCGGGGAAAATTAAAATTAATTAGTTTAAGTACAAAAATTTAGTTTCATCAAAAATGTACGTTATAATACTTTAATGTCAAGTAAAAAAAGAAATATAAATGAATATCTGTAGAAAAAGAGATCTCTTAAGAGAAATAATTGTTTTATTATTTTTTATTTAAACACTTATTACTTTCGTGCATCACATCACATAAATTTTTTTAATCAACGAATAAAAATAGTTTTCTATTTAACGATTTTTTAATAAATAAAAATTTAAAAAAATTAAGGGGGTGGGGTGGGAAAGAAGCCCCTAATTAAGTAAGCGAAATTTTATTGTCCTGTTAAAATGTTAACTAAGATTAAAGCAAAGGAGAACAGAGGCTATATTTTTCAAAAGTATTTAGAGTTGGCTTTCAAATTTCAGTGCATGTGATTTTTGCTTTATTAATTTTTATGACGAAGTGTAGTAGATAATAAAACTGATAAAGCTAATATTTGTATTATTATTTTTATAAGAATCGTTATTATTATTACCTCAAATTCACTCTGAAAAAGTAAATCACTATCTACGTGTCTTTCAATAAATGCTGCTGGAAGCTCATCTGCAGATATAGGGCCAAGCCTAGGAATTTTAGATAATGGTCCACCTAAAAATTAATTAGAAACATTAAAAATAAAGCATAAATGATACAAACTTTCCAAATTAAATTAACAAAAAATAAAACAAATTTATTTTATTTTATTTTGTTAGTTTTTTAATACAAAAAAAAATTTATAGTAGAAATAATTGAAATGCCAAACATTTATTCAAATTCTATGAAGACATACTAAGGAAAATTTTTAAAAAAGAAAAGTTTTTATTTAAATACAGCCATAAAAGAGATAGGGTTAATATTATTTTGAGTATTTAAGAGAATAATATTGTGTTGTTTTCTTATTAGAAATATTTTTTTGATTAATCTAATAAATTTTCTAAAAAAAATAAGAAAGATATTTTTAAGAGAACACAGATTTATATTTGCTTCATTTAGAAGGATTATACTTCTACATACTATAAGCCTATAAAACTTAGAAACGGTAAAAATGCATATGAATATCTTTTTCCATTCATAATGTTTTTTTAAATCAACTATTTTTTTAAAAAAAATTAGTAAGAAACACAGTATATTACATTTCAGTAAGAAACAGCATATTACATTTTTAAAAAAGAAGGCTGAATTCAGCGCTTATTAATATAATAAAAACACAAATTTGGTTCTGATTTTAAAAATTCTTTTAATTTATACATTATTTTACGTGTCTAAGATATAAGCATTTTTTTTTTAAAAAAAAAAAGAGGGATACATAAATATATAAGCAAATTAGCAAACAGCTTTCTAATACAAGCAAACAAAATGCTCTAACAGGAAGAAAGAAAATTTTTAGTTTCTAATGAAAGTTTAGAAATAATTGAATAATGAATAATTTCTAACATATTTTTGGATGATAGCATGATTCGAAAATTCGAACAAATATATTTTATGTTACCGTCACAAAAAATAAAAATTCTACAGAGAAAGCAAATACAGATAGATATTTTATCGTATAATATATGCATTAGAAATTGTTTTAATTATGCTTTTGCAAAAATGTACATGATCTAAGTTATTTAAGTTACTGAAATAAATCGAAATTAGTCTAATTTCAATTTTACAGTGGAAAGCGTTGTAATGTTTTCATATATTATGAGAAGAAAATTTTGAGAATAAGATACAGAAGCAGAAAGAACATCGAAAATTTGTGGTGCTTTAATGAGGAAAAATTTTAATAACATACTTTTTTAAAAATTTATAGCAGAAATTCTAGAAAATAGTGGTGACAATGAGCAACGTAGTGAAAATTGTAAGCAGCTATTATAAGCTAACGCTTCTCGAGAGTCAATGTCGGGCTGATTATTCCTATAGACTTTTCGCTTTGTGCACGCAATGTGAATTTAGTTTACATCGAGAAATAAATTTAATTATTGAGATTTATTAATTATAAAAGCATTCAACAATCTTCAATAATTATATATTCACCTTTACCTCGCGGCAAATGACCGTTACGATTAATTGTTCTAAGTATTAAAGCAGTAAGTCCTAAGCGTTCTCCATTTTCTAGATATTGAGGCCCATGTTTATGCCTGTAAGAAAAACAATACAGCATATTAATTACAACCACATGTAGTTATTAAAATTATACTTCTCATATAAGAAATAAATGTTTAAATAATTCATTAAAAAAATAAAAAATGTTAAAATGTTAAAAAAAAAAAATATTACTTTGTCTGAAACTTTAAGAAAAATTCTTATTAAAATATGAATGTATTGGAGCAAATGATTTTTTCCCTTATGCGTAAGAAAACAATTCTAATGGAAATTATAAATGTCATTCAAGTATTCCAAGCAACTGCTAATAACTAGTAATAAAACTGCTCTGACCTAGTAGTACAGTTGTGGACCACTAGATGGCTGCACTAACTTTCATCAGCATAGTTATCAAACTAATATGTAAAATTTTAGTTTTAAAAAAGAAATTAAATAATTACTACAGTTTTGCGCCACTAGATGGCTGCACTAAGTTTCATCAACATGGTTGTCAAACTAATATGTAAAATTTTAGTTTTAAAAAAGTAATTAAATAATTACAAAGAGAAGTACAATACAAATAGAATTTAGTATATGATATTAAAATGTGTTAATAATAATAAAAAGGGAACAATTGTAATTTTTATTTTATTATTTGCATATGCAAATCGGATTTTGTATGTGTAACTGTAAAATTCATGAGAAAAAACTCATTATAATTAGTGCCCGTAACAGCAAAGAAATAAATCCATAAGAACAAAAGCGAAAATGAATGTCAGATTGTGAAAAAGTTTTTTCAACTTTTAAAAATCAAGTCTAACGATTCTAACAGAATGTATAATATGCAGAAAAGGAAAACTAACAACAAGTTTTTCTTCCTCATAAATATGCCTTAATTAAAAATTCATTGAAAGAAAATTATTGAGCATTTAACAGCTTAATATTTTTCTGTATTCTTTCGAAAAATATTCAATTTAAGTAAAAAATGTATTACTTATCTCAGTTAATTTGTTTTGTTTTTTTAAATTCCAATTAATAAATAAAATATAATCCAGTGTTCAGATTTAGTATAGGAAAGTCCTTTAATTTAAAACCTTTACAACTTATTTGCACCCACAACATATGCTGCATTTTAAAACCATTAGCTTGAAAGGGCCAATGCCATATAGATTGAATTAAATAAAATAATCAAAGAATAAAATTCTAAATATTTTTTCTATCACCGAAAAATCCGGCGTGTAACGTGAACCGGTGTATAACGCACACCTATTCTTTCAAGCTGCATTTTTGAATTTTTGGTGGTATAACGCGCACTCCTTTTTTACTAACGAGCCTGAAATGTACGTATGCTCTGCTAGTATGTTTTGAAGTAATTTATTCGAAGTGTTATCCCAGGGTTTTGAAACAAATAGCATACTTCTAGAACTGAAACACTTTGAGTTCATTAGGAGGTATGTCATTTCTTTTAAATAAATAATATTCCGATCTGAGTAGAAGTCTAATTTTTTTAGGTCTTATTTTTAAACCCGGCGCATACTGCGCACCCTTAAATTTCGAACTTTTTTTTGCATTAAATGTGTGCATTTTACACCGGATTTATGGTATATACAAATAACAGCACCACACACATGGGTTAAGAGAAGAATGAACTGTTACTTAAGGGTGTATCAAGCTAAATGAACAATACTAGAAAAAAATCCATCTCATAAAGTCTCATCTCAGATTTTAAGTACAAATCGTTCAGTAAATTAGCAACATAGTCTGTTAGACCAAAAAATCAGTTTTTATAGGTACAAACTGTTCACTAAATTAGCATCCATAGTCTGTCAGACCTAAAAAACAGTAAACGTTGTCCCAAAGAAAATATTTTAAATACAGAATGAGTACTATACATTGAGACTGTCTTGGTTGTTGATACAGTTAGTGCTAAGATTCCACCTAAAATTCATTCGCTAGACTGTTAAAACACTTATTCCAAGAGATGTAAGTTAACCGCGAACACATAGATTTCATTGCAATATTTAAAGAGGAGGTATTTTAAATATTGAATAGTGATATATATATATGGCGGTGGTATCTATATAAACCAGTAATAGCCTCCATACTATGACGTTTGTTTTGTCATGGTGGCTAAGATACTCATTTTTGGATTGGAAGGTGCCCAGTTCTAATCCTCCTTCATTGGTGACCCTGGCCGTGCAAAGAAAACCGCAGCAGTCGTGGTGCCATCTATCCACCGCAAATGCAACCAGCAAAGCCGCCACACACGATGACGCAACCCACAAGCCGTCATGCAAGAATGATGCAACCCACAAAGCCGTCACGCAAGAATGACGCAACCCACAAAGCCGTCGCACTCAAAGTGATGCAACTGCTCACACGCTCGCCACAAATATGGTATCGTTCGTTTGCCTATTCGCTGAATCACTGGCAGGGGAGTAATGTGGCGGTGTGATATCTATATAAACCAGTATACGATCGTTTTGGCATGGTGGCTAAGATACTCATTTTCGGATCGGAAGGTACCCAGTTCTAATGTTCTTTCATATACATATAAATTCACCATATTCATTTAAAAAATTACTGTCCTTTTTCCAACATATGTTATAAAAATATTTCAAAAAGGGAATACACACATTGTGTAAAATGAGAGTATAGATCAAATATTTGAAAGTGTAAAAATAACCAAAATCTGGTTTTATAAAACATTAATTAAATAAGAGCTATAGACAATGTCTTCTGTGTCGATTGTTCCCTAAACTTACCATATGTATTTCTTTTAACCACCGACACATTAAAATAAATTTCAACTTACCGTAAAAGATAAAGAGCCAGACCTAAAGCTACAAAGACCAATATGATACCACAAACTACTCCGAGTATGACAAGAATTGGACTTTCTGTAGAAGTTGGTGTTGGAGGAGAACCTACAGAGACAGTGCAGACTGCATGCATAAATAAAACCTTATGCTTTACACACACACCTCTCCACTTGATGAACATATATTTACAATAAACATATAATGAAAACTACAATAACTACTATAAATATTAAAATATAAAGTTTAAATATATTTAAATTTGATTAGAAATGCAATAATGAGCATGTATTTGAATACAAATATAGTAAGAGGCAAAAAAAAAACTTTAATTGCTTTGTGTTGTTGTTACATGTAAATTGATGTTTTTAATATGTGATAACTTATTCAAATTTTCCCAATTGAGGGATTCAACTAAACAGAATGTAATACAGATAAAAACATTATTCTTACTTAATGTAAAAACTTTGAAAAAAAAACACCTGTTTTATTTTGTATAGAACTAACAATTTATAAGAATCCTTGCGTTATTTATATCTTTATTCTTAGTTAATAACAGGGGAAGAAAAAAAAACCCCGTTGCGTTCAAGCTCATCGCCATGAAGTTTTAGAACGTTGAAAATATCTCCAGAAAATGTTCGAAATGTCATTTTAAACTATGTGAAATGAAATGATATTTTTTGATAATTTTTTAAGTTTAATTTAGGAAAAATATTTTTCTATTTTGTTAATTACATGCTCATAAGGATTATTTCACTTCATGTATTAAATTTTTTTGCTCGTTACTAATAGTTTCTGCAAGAGTTTTAATGAATCCTAATCCTTTGCTTTGATTTCATTTTGAAATTTTATTGACACATTTTATTTTATCTATGCATTAATTATTTTTATATTTTAATAAAACATACAAACAAAAAAATGCACAATTCAAATCAATATAATAAAACACATTAAAAATAAATAATAATATAAAAATATAATTCAAATCCATACATGATAAAACAAAAAATAAACACAGAATAGAAATAATAAGAAATGTATAAAAAAAAGCCTTATTCATATTAATATTTAAAAATAAATAAAAGGAGCAGAATTAAAACAAATAAAAAACCCATATTGTAGCAAATAAAGTACATTTTTTTTTAACATTTGAAAAGCAATATATTCCCACAAGCGCCATTCTTAGAATATAAATTTTCATTTAGCTAGTTAACTTTAAATCTGAATTTTCTAATTTATCATTGACAAAATAAGAGAATCAAGTATTTCAAAATCGACACATTTAGTCATTTTTAAAATTAAAATGCAAAGAAATTACAGGAATAATAATAATGATCAGCTACGATATCTAGAAATTGAGTTTCAAGCAATTGTTTAAGGAAAGCTGATATTTTTTTAATTATTATATATAACAAGTTAGAAAAAACTCTGAACAAAAACAGAATAAATGTACATTACTTACAAAGTTTTTTCGAAACTAAAGGAATAGAACAAAAAAAATAATTTCTAAGAGAATACAAATTTTCTTTAAAAAATGCTTGTAAAGAAATGGGTTAGTGTTGTAATACATTCTAATGGAAAATGTTGTGCATTATTGCATTTCTTACAAAAATCTTTCAAAATGTTTAAAATACTTTAAAAATACTTCCATCATTTTTAATTGTTATTGTTAAAAGAAAAAAAAGAGTTGATTAGATAAGCAATGGCAACTATAATTGGTCATGATTAAAATTAAATTATTATAGTGTAATAACTTTTGAATACTGTAACTTGTATGCTTTATTAACTTATTAAGATTTCTTTCAATATAATTCATAATGATTTATTTACAGAAAATTTTTTTAATTCCTAGAACAATTTAATCATATTTATTTCAACACATGCAAATAATTAATAAAATATTTAGAAAATAATTGTTTCTTAAATTTTACGAGTAAATGCGTCATTATAAGTTCATAATGAAAGTCATATTTACCTGTTAAAATTGGCGCAAAATATGGACTTGTTTTCGTTAATACCTGTAAATTTTAATGCACATATTATTACAACAATGAATTCAAAAATAAATAAAGCACTTAACTATGAATTTTACTTACAACAATTTGTAATATTTTAAAGAACATGTATTTTTCTCTATATATACACTCATTGCCATAAAAAAATTACTCATCGAGAAATTATAGCAGGATCACAACGGAATAGGGCATTAAGGCGCCTGTCAGGCATATAAGCAAATGATTAGAAATACAGCATGATGGTACATTACAACATGCAAAAAAAAACTGGTACACAGAGGCATTTTGCCTGTACTTAATCTGCTGCAACCTTTTTTTTTTTCATTTGGGATGCCGTTACGTTGCTATTGAAGAAAATATAATCAGTTGTCATAGAGGAAGAAAATCCTCCCAAATTACGGAAGCCAGGTGGTCAGAGAGGTTAGTATATTCATGCTACATACTATAATAAATGATACTTTTGCTTTGATTTTGAAATTATTTGTTTTCATGTCAACATTACACTCAAATATAAAATTTCGTTCGATTGTCTTTACTGATGAGCAAAGTTTAATGGCAAAGAATGTAACTCAAAAGATATATGCAAAACCATTCATTTTTTAAATTCACTTTTGTATTCCTTAGACACTAGCTGAAAACTAAACATAAATCAGACAAAAAGCCATTCTATGCCTAGATTTTTAAAAAGATATATAAGTTGTTGAATAAGATAACGTCATATTTACTTTTTTCTTGTAGATTTAAAAAATAATAATTAAATAATCAAATTCGAGAAGAATGTGAAATCTTAACTATTCTATGAATAGATATAGTTCATTAAACTATCATTCTATACATTGAATAACGATAACCTTGCCTGAAGTCAAACTTTCATGAAAACGTTTTTGAAAAATCAATAATAGCCAGCATGCATATATATATATATGTATATGATATAAATGTATATATATATATATATAATTTTAATAAAACTCACCGTGTCATTGGGGCCTTGTACTTTAATTAATACGTAACCGGTGTAGTTGGTGCTAGGAGCTAAAATACCATCTTGTACCAGATCTACTTCTTGCGTATCATGATTAGCAAAGGAATCTTGAATAATATGTCGTTTCCTGTCTGATGTTGGATTGGTATCACAGTTGCGCTGATGGTTGTCACCAATGACAACTTCACTCACAAAATCCTCACTAGATGAGAAAAAGAAATTTCATTGAATAATTTAATGATACACAACTTTAATAAAATTAAAGTGAAATTCAAAGTATACATATAAAAAAAATATAGAAGCATACCTGGTAAATGCTTCTGCAACGTAAGCTCCATGGCCTTCATTCTTATGAACTTGTTCATGGGTCGATAATTGAACAGCTTCGGGATTATCAGGCAATTTGCTTAAATTTTGACCTTTAGGCAACTTAATTATGACAACTTTATAACACCTAAAATAAACGTTAGAAATTCATATGAATAACTTAGAGATTTAGCTAAATGATTTAAAAAACAATGCACTCATCTCACTGTTATTATATAATTAGAAATCATTAATTTTTAAATACTAAAATTTCAAAACAGAGTTCTGCTTATTAACAACTATAAGAAATTTTAACATAATCTACATATATATATACATATATATATATAGATAGATAATAAACTACAACTAAAAAAAGGCATATATTTCTCCTTTTTTTTTACATCTTAATATGTCGCCCATATGGTATAGTGGTTAGCGACGCTGACTGCTGTGCCTGGGTTCGAATCCCGGAGAAGAAAAGGATGTTTGTAAATGTATAGTGCCTTCACGGCATTTAAATAGCCGTCGAGCCGCAAGTCCTCTCGTGAGGTTGGTGGAAGTGGAAGAGAGGTGGGAGGCCCATGACTACCCCAGGGTGTTCTCCCTCAAAATTGGGGTGAAACCGAGCTAAATCGTTCTGTCACATGTATGGTACTGAAAGCTGTGGCTGACAGACGTCACTTAGCCCTTTGCCATAATGAATTTCATGTGCTTTGATCTGACCTTTGCCAATCAGGAGGCATTAGTAACAACATCTTAATATTTCAATTCCTACTATTAGTTCACTCTCACTCTCTCTCTCTCTCTCTATATATATATATATATATATTGTTCAAATTTTCAATCGTTAATAAAATACTTTCTATTCATCCATTTAAGTTCAAATACATTTTTTTAAAACTTGTAGTGGATGACACTTGATGTTTATTCAGTTTTTTCAAATATTAATTCATCAATTAAGTTTTATGTTTTACTCTTATATTTATTCTGAGTTATTTCTGTCAAAGTTACAACTGGATTTAACAGATGGCGCCAGTAGTTTTTCCAACGAAGTAGGAATTTACTTAAAAAAATTTATATCACTTGTTAGTTACAAATTACATAGTTTGCAATTTATGGGAAAGACTGACAAGTAATTTCCTTTGAAAAGAAGTTCATTCTATAAATTTTCCTTTGAACAAAGTATTGATTTTTTTAAAAAAAGCATTTTACACTCATCTTCATAATATTCAGCAACCACTTAATATCTTACGACTCAAACGTAAAATAGATACAAGATCAGTAACACACAAATCCAGATTCTTTCTCAAATATGTTTTGTCATATTTAAGAAAAGTCGGTACCCCCTATACCGACAATGTTAAATCGAGCCATTTTAGGAACTTGTTTCTCAGAAACTGTTAAATATAAAAACTTCAAATTTTGACTGTATATTAATTAGGCTTTTTTATTTAAATAATGATAAAATGTTTCAAATATATTGTTTACTTTTTCAAAAAAATTCACCGTAAAAGTATTGCTTTGAAATTTGTGAAAATTGTCATTTTTTTTTACGATAACTGCTTTTCAGCAAAATATTTTGAGAAAATCTCCAAAAAAGTAGTTCCATTATATATAATTATATATTATTTATGAGCAGTAAAAATTGCAATTACTTTCATTCAGTATTTTCTGTGAAAAAGGTACACGCAGTTTGAAAACAATCATTTTGAGAAAATGGCATTTTTAGAGTAAAGGCACTTCATCACAAAAATAATGAATTACAACATGTATGTGCCCTATTTTATTAAACATTAGTATCTTCTTAATTTTTTAAGCATAAAACAGGAAACAAAAAGGCTTAAAATGTTCAGAAAATAGGATTTTTCAGTTTTTGTTCAAAGAGATCTTTTTTAGCATTTTGTATCAATTTTCACAAATTATGTAACAATCTGTGAGGAATTTTTAGCTTCGATGCATTACAAATATCAAATTTGACCTTATAACATCATAAATATAATGTAAACATGTATCAATGTGTAAAAGTAATGATTTGGAAATATGTGATTTTACGACATTGCGAAAGGTATTATGGATTTGTATGTTCACATGCAAACACTATTTCTAAAAGTTTCAAAATTTTCTCTAAACTGTACAAGAGATTTCTAAATAAGTCAAAAATAAAACTGTTTTTACGTTTTTAAACATGAAATTTGTGTATTTTTATGCATGTAACAAGCTTCTTGCAACGAAAAAAAGCATTACACATCTCAGTTATAATTAGTTACCATTTATTGCAATACCTTTGAATATTAAAGCTTAAAAACTTGTCTGAACAATAAAGAAACATCAATATTTTCAATGAATAGAAATATTTAAAATATATTGTTCAGTTTTCTCAAAAACATGTAACATAAAAATATCACTATGAATTTTTTAAAAAATTGACATTTTTTGTCACGATATATGGATTTCAGTCAAATATTTTGGGAAAATCCCAAAAAAACTCACATGAATATATATAATTACATATCAGTAACATGAGGAAAAAAAATTTCATATTCAAACATACATTATTTTCTGAGAAAAAGATGTATTCAGTTATAAAAACATCATTTTTGAGAAAATTGAATTTTTACTATAAAGTGTGACTTCATCAGAAAAATAATGAATTACAACATGTATTTGTAACATTTTATTAAACATTAGCATCTTTGCAATTTATTTTGCATAAAATAGTAAGCAAAAAAGTCTTAAATTGCCCAAAATAGCATTTTTTAGTTTTTTTTAACGAGATAATTTCTAGTATTACATCAATTTTCTCAATTCTGTATCAATTTTTGAAGAATTAGTAGCTTTCATGCTTTACAGATATCAAATTTTAACATAAAGTAACATAAATATCATCGGTCTAATCAGACTGCGTAACTCCATCTGGGATGCTAATTTGATACAGTAGGGCTAGGCACCAAGTTGTTGCTTATGTTCGCCAAGATAGGCAATAATATTATAATATGGTTTACTTTGATATTTTTATTGTGCAATAATGTGGTTGCCATGGGGATAACGTATATTAGTGTTTGTTTTTTGTTTTGGTATTTTTTTCCCACAGGATTTTTGCTCAGCAAAAGTAACACATTGTTACAAATTTTGTGTAATGAACGCTTAAAATAGTGTAAATAATTTATATCTGGAAGTGTAATACATTAATATTACTTTCTGTTGTATTTATTTTATGTTAAAATCTTGCCACCACCTCTCCCTTCAAAATCCAGTTTTATTATGAAATAAAAAAGTAGTGATTACACTGATCGAGGAATAAATTAAAAGCGGAGTGCACACTGAGGCATGGCGTAGACAAAACAAAAGGATTAAGGAATCACGCCAAAAAGCACTTGGTGCGTTGCACTCCTATATCAAATCAGTAACATAAGTGGAGTTACGCAGTCTGATAATTAAGCCAACGATATAATGTGAAAATGTATCAATATGGTTTTGGTATGAATTTGAGATGGTATTTAAAAATACCTGATAATATGACATTTTGAAAGTTTTCCCTGGGTTTTTGTAAAGTTATTAGGTTTTGTTGTTGCAGACAGTTCTAAGTTTTAAACTTCAAAAAGTACTCAAAACTAGACAAATGATTTCTAAAACAGCCAAAATAAAACTGTTTTTATGTTTGTAAACATGAAATTTATGTATTTTTATGTATGTAACAAGCTTCTCGCAAAGACATCAAACATCACATTTGATGTGTCATCTCATACCTTTTTCTCAGAAACTATTAAACATAAATACCCAAATTTTTATTGTATATCAATTAGACACTTATATTTATACTGGAGTAAAATTTTTTTAAATATATTTATTAGTTTTTTCAAGGACAAACTGTTAGTTCACTGAGCATTAATATTATGAATTTATTGAAAATTGTTATTTTTTGTTATATCTGCATTCTATTTGGATGTTTTAAGAATATTTCAAAAATGTCACTTCAGTAAACACAATTGCATTTAAGAAACATAGAGAGCATGTATACATACAGTAAATTTACACATTTTTAAAAATATAAATTTTAGAAAACAGAAAATTTTAAAAAGAAATGTTACCTTATAAAAAAATTTTAAAAAAATGTAGCCTATAATTTATTTTCACAGTAATGAAGGATAACCCCTTCAATTTCCATTGATTAAATGGATGGTATGAAATGTCTTTTACTATTGTGTAGATGAAAAACAAGTGTTTTACATATGCAATATTTTAACAACTATTGCCTGTTCAGTATCTATATTGGTTGCAATAAGTGCATTTTCATTTCTGCCATATATCTCATTTTTAAGCTCTTGAAATAATTTTATAACTATCATTTTTTCATAAGGCACGTTTCCAATCTTTACAAACATGTTATTAAGTATTTAAAAGTATAAAAATTTCGAAAGGAGAAATAATACACAACAAAAAAATTCTAATTACACAACAAAATATTTTCATCATATTTACAAACTTGGCTCCAAATGAACATAAACAAACTAACAGCTAAACTTGCAGTTAAGTTTCATTTAATCTACAGTTAATTGTGTATGATTAAATGAAATTTTGTGGAGGCTTTGCAAGATCTCAGATTTAAAAAGTCAATATTTACACTTAATCTGTCAAAGTGGGCGTGGCCTGTGACAGTTGATTATTTTTTAAAAGCCATTTTAAAATACTTCTAATTAAGATAACGGCTTATATGTTATATCATTGGAAAGGTAATGATTTGGAGATTTTAGAAATATCAAAAACTCAAATTCGATTTTCAAAAAGTTTTTACCCTACTAACTGAAGAGTATTCATGGAATTAAAAAAAAAAAATTATCTTTCATCTAAATTTATCACAAGAGAATTCAAGTAACATAATTAGATTTAAATTTGAACAGGTATTATGATAAAAAAATGTAATTTTTGCAAGTATTTCTCTAATAAATTACCCAGTTAGTAAAATATACATCGGATACATAGAACGTAAAATGCAGATGCTTTCCCTTAATGAAGGAGAAACTGATATATATAGATATACAGTCGAACCTCCCTATTACGAACCTCTATATTGCAAATTCTTCTATATAGTGAACTTTTTGATGGAACCAAGAACATTTCGCGATTTTCTTCGTAAAATAACCTCCCAATAGTGAAGTGTATCTTCTATTTAACGAACTTTTTCTCTTGTGATCAATTTTTTTTTTCTCCCTGTTTTCAAAGTATTTCTGGACATTTGAAAATATTCTCTCTTTTAACACATTTTATGGTGGTCACATAAATCTTGAATTGGTTTTATTAAGTGTCTAACTCGCCGAGAGCAAAAGAATTCTGGGCGTTTCCTTCAAGAAGTGCAACCTTTAACCCCATTGTCCAGTTCACTAGAAACAATCTCGATATCCCCTTTCGCCCTCAGAGGAGTTGCCTCGTGTCCTTTAACTAGTCTCCGTTCATTTGTAGTATTGATCAGCCGTACTGGTAACTTCGTTTCTTGAAGCTCGAAAATGTCAAAACGTAAGTGTTTGAGCATCAAAGAAAATTTTTTTAACTCTTTAGGAAGTAGATAAAGGAATCAAACAACTTTCCTTGCACTTTATATATATATATATATATATATATATATATATATATAT
>BMAV01023577.1:474232-488473 GCA_019973955.1 Trichonephila inaurata madagascariensis
AACACATTTTATGGTGGTCATAAATCTTGAATTGGTTTTATTAAGTGTCTAACTCGCCGAGAGCAAAAGAATTCTGGGCGTTTCATTCAAGAAGTGCAACCTTTAACCCCATTGTCCAGTTCACTAGAAACAATCTCGATATCCCCTTTCGCCCTCAGAGGAGTTGCTTCGTGTCCTTTAACTAGTCTCCGTTCATTTGTAGTACTGATCAGCCGTACTGGTAACTTCGTTTCTTGAAGCTCGAAAATGTCAAAACGTAAGTGTTTGAGCATCAAAGAAAATTTTTTTAACTCTTTAGGAAGTAGATAAAGGAATCAAACAACTTTCCTTGCACTATATATATATATATATATATATATATATATAGGTAAGATGTATAAAATAAATATATATTAATTTACAAAAAGGTGTGAACAATTATTTTTTAAATATATATAGTGTTTATGAATTTAAAATATTTTTTATGTGGTTTATAAAGAAAATTGAAAGATGAACCTCTGTATATCGAATTTTCCATATAACGAACTTTTTTTCTGGATTTAGCGACTTCGTTATATAGAGGTCCAATTGTATATATATCTATTTATAATTTGTAGAATTTCTTACTCTTGCCGATAAACTTAAATCCCGTTAGGTACATTTCTTCTTTAGTTGTTAAGCCTATCTTGCTTTAGAGAATTATATTTGTATTAAGAGAGGGAAAGAGAGAGAGATTATACTATGCCTTAATTATTCTCTTTATATTGATTTATACTACAGAATATATCCTAGTTACCTCAATTTTTATTTCTGAGAGAAAAAAAATATCTGCGCTAAGTCAAGGAAAGCTAAAATTATCTGGAATAATTTCCTTATTATTTGAAACAAGTACTTACAAAATAGACCCATTTCTTTCTGAAACTCTTTGTAGCTTTAGTTCAAGTTGTCTGCAATTATTAGTAGTATTTTTTCTGTGCATAGAAAATTGAGGCAACGCTGATGGAACTAAAATGTAGAAAAAGTAATGAATAGTTGAAACTATACATCTTAATATTATGTGAGTAGATTTAACAAAAATCAAGAAGTTTTAAACAATCTGTTTAACCAGAAATTTAAAACTGAGAAAAATAAAAGACTTTAGATGCCTTAAATAATTAATTTTACTTAAAAAGCAATTGCAAAAAGTAAGAAAGAAATAGTTATTAATAAAAAAAAAGTTATTCACGCTAAAGGTGTAAAAACTTTTGTATACACTGTATTCATTAACCAGGAATTTTTATTACGATTAAATTAATGTATGCCGTTTTTCATAAAGATTTCAAAAATTTCCATCAAGGTCAATGCATATTTCATCAAAATAAAACTAATCAAGGACAAACACAATTTAATTAAAAATTTATATAAGCTTAGTATTAAAAATCTCTCATTAAGGCTGTCTTCGATTAATGTTAAAGAATAGGACCAGAATTTGGAACATTTTTTCAGATATAAATAAATGAAACATTAATATGATATTCTGGCTTCACTATCCTTTAGAGAGCAGCATTTTTATCATACTTTCCGTTTTTAACCGAGTTTATTCATTTTTTCTGGTATAAAATGTGTTTCGCATTTTTTCTCATATACCGTAATGTTAAATGGGGTATGCCTTCACGTATTATAACAAAAAAGAAAATATTCATGGAATATTTTGGCATTTTTAAAAACACTATATTGTTAACAGTAGTATGAGTTATAATATTGCAAATTTCCATGGAAATTGAGGCATTTTTTCTGTTTGAAAAGATGCTTCGCGTTTAGTTCAAGCTCTCGTATTTTTACCGAAGACAGCCTTAAGGAAAGCTATAATTAATTTATGTTGTTGTTTCTTTCATAAAATATTTTTTTGACTAAATTCTAACTATAGAAAAAGAAAGAAAATTCAAATAAAATTAAGTTGAATTAAGGTTAATATGTCGATGCAAAATTAAGTTTATTTAACTGAGAAAAGAAGCTTACCATTTGAAGGAGATTTACATTGAGTATTTACGGTAATGTTTGTTAAAGGACCGCATCCACTACGGTTTATTGTACACATCTGGACACTGAATTCAGTATTGGGCAAAACATCTGTCTGGTATCCGAATTTATTTGATTTGATGTCTATAATTTCAATTTTTGAAGCTTTCTCTTCAACTGTTTGTCCATTGTCGTTTCGATACTGAGCCCTGGTATGTAGCGTTATCTAAAAAAATGTTATAAAATACAATTATTAAGAAACTGAAAAGATACGGTATTTTTCAATTTATATTTATTTAAATAATCCTATGTATGAAAAGTGCATGAAAATGAAATACACTGCCAGCCTAATTCTAAAACAAATTAATAAAGATTTTCAAGTATCTACTTTAAGTAGTCTACTTTAAGGCAATAAAACAAAGATCTGTGTTATCATGAAACTACATTTACAATCAAAGAAATGGCACATAATAAATAAAGGAATTGTATAGATAAGCTGTATGAAATTATTCAGATATAAGAACTTAAGCTTAATAGCTACTTTCTCTGAATTAAATTTTAATTATTTTTGGATTATATTTGCCACTGAAATCCGAATTGAACGGCGATCTAAGGTATAATGTGAATCTAGTTATTTAAATGAAATCAAGCATTTAAAGTGAATAGCTTCAGTTGTTTAAAATCAAGTAGCATAGATTTGACTTTTTAAAAAAGAAGGATTTAATTAGCTTTTAAGTTTATATGAGAAAAAAATAGACAAAAGGATACATTTGTCAGAAAAGGAAAAAAAACAACTTGCCAAATCACTAATGAAATAGTATTGAAAAGCTTCCTGCTGAAATATCTTGGGCTTGTTAATTCTTTTACATACGAACAGCAAGTTCGAAGTAATAACATTCAATAATAATAATAAAATGCGTTTCATGCAATTGGATAAAAAGTATATTAAGCTTCATAACCATAACACAGAGAAACTTGAACAGATATTTTCAATAGCAGTGAAATCATATAACAGTTCTGTTTCTCTGTCCGAAAATAAAAAGATAACTACGAAAAGAAAATTTTCGACGTTAAGGCCATTGACTATAATAATATAATTAATATTCAGAAAATGGGAAAAATCAAGTGCTTTTTACCAATTGTTTTCCAATCTGTATTCGGTAACAAAAAAATGTAAACATTGAATGTTTATATTTCCTTTAACATTTCTATGATTTTTACTGTGTGGAATCTCATTATTATTTGATTTATTATATTAATTTCGTGCAGTACATGGCATTAAAAATTCATAAGGTTAATACTTACGTTATAGCTGAGAATAGTTCCTCTCGCGTTTACGGGTGGATCCCATGTGACAGAAATTGAATCAGCATCTCGCTCATAATCATGATCGCATACTAACATGACATTTCTAGGAGGATCTGGAACTGCACAAAGAATTTAAAAATACAGTCATGAGTAAAATGTTCATTATAATTAAAAATAGCAATTCTGATAAAAATTAAACTTTTTAAATATGAAACAAAATGCCCCAGTATATTACATACATTTTCGTTAAACACACACAAGCGCGTTATAAACTACTCAATCTGTTACATTAAAAATTTTTATCAAGTTCATTAGAAAATGCTTGTAACTTTTTCCTAACTATTGCATCCTTTATTTTTAGGGCAAAAAAAAACAAGACAGAAATTTCACTAAAGAAAAAAATGCAGGTAGGGTACATCAGAAAAATAAATCAAAACCTTTAGTTTATGGTATCCGACTACGTTCACCGTGATTTTAAAAAAGCGCATAAATGGATAATTTTCATTATATTTAGTGTCACTTAGATTAGAATACATGTATAAAATTGTTTTAAGGACATTATGACAAAAAGAAATTATTTAAATAGAATATTTTGACAAAAAATTAACTTAGAATAATTTTTTTTCAAAACGTTCTCCTTTTATAAAAAATGCATCTATAATAATAATATTTTGTGTGTGTGTATGTGCTTATATAAAATAAAGACTTCTCCAGAGAGTCTGAACTAGGATTTTTGAAAAATTCACATTACTTTCAGAGTTACTACCTACTGAAATATATATATATATATATATATAATTATCGGCGTTTTTTTCTTAAAATTTCTCCTTCTGTTGTAGTAAAATATGGATAAATCCACTTCTAAGTTGTATATTTCAAAACTTCTAGCTCAGCCTCTGTGCAGAGGTCTAAGCTATATACACGAAAAATATTATTATAATAGAAACATTTTTCATAAAAGGAGAATGTTTTGAAAATAGGTCATTCTATGTTCATTTTTTGTCAAAATATTGTACTTAAATAATTTTTTATTGTAATAATATTCTTAATACAATTTTATTCTCGTATTCTAATTTAAGTGACACTAAATATCACAAATATTATCCATTTCTATGCTTTTGCAAAACCACGGTTCCGAACATAGTCGTATACCTTAAGACCATATTTCGTATTTAGCTCAAAAGTTTCGTCTTTTACCCTCGAGTTTGAGTAATAACCAAGCATGGACAAATATAAAAGGAATATAAATTATGGAAATTTTTTGTCCATAATTGGGTTCATGGTAGAATAATAGCAGCGGTGAAAACATCGTGTCTGTCAGTGGCGTACACAAGGGTAGGGTTTGGAGATTCAAACTCCTACCAGAGACCAACAAATTTTAATTTTTTACATAAAGATTACGTTTGGATGCTTTCCAATCTTTTTTTTAAGGTATGTATGTAAAGCCACTGGTAACTGTTGAACCATATGTTCCATTCTCGATTGCACTAAAGATAACCATGGAGTAAAATAAACTTTGTTTTATATTAATCCATTGGCCAAGGATCTAAATTACAAGATCAATCTCCACTAGCTCTAGAGTGACGTTTACTTAAGTCAACATAATCAATCCAGATATTTGCACTTGACTTGCTCAAAAATCAATGTAACGTGGCGTGGAAGTTTAGAAAGTGAGTAATCAGTTTTGGTTTCATTCTCATCACACTTGATTTTGAGCTACAAATTAAATGGTTTGCCATCAATTGTACATCTTTATTGCACATCTTTAATGTTCATTGTACATCTTTATTGCAACATTAAGAAGCCGTGTAGGGCAGCGATGCACGTTAAATCTGTCGAGAGCTGAAACGTCCTCCCGTTGGTTAGTTAGGAGAGGGGGGGTGCCAGCTCAGGTGTCGTCCACGTCACTTGACCATGGTTCAGAATTACGTGGTCCGTCGCCAAAAGCCCTCGTGCAGCTGAACAGTGCGACGTTAATATTCAATCAATCAATCAAGCAAGCAAGCAACATTAAGAAATTAGAATCAAGTGAAATTATAAATTCACACTCGTAATAAACACTTTTGTTAATCAACTTGTAGTTATATGAAAATTATTGATGCTTGATATTGAACTAAGTCCGTAAAACCTGATTTTGTACTTTTTATTTCAAATCCGGCACCGTTCTGGACATTATCCTAACGCTATACAAAGATCATTCAGGAGATATAAACAATATACAAAATAATGCAGAACAAAATTATAGGAAAGCAAAAAAATGAAAGATTCAAGTTGAACAAGTCTTTAGTTCCCCAATTTTAGGAGGTCTTCGTAAAGGCCGGACAGTCGAGGAGATGTTCAGCACTCATCAATGCACCATTGTGGCAGAGGGGGCAGGCAGGATCATCCACAATTTGTAGTCTACAAAGACAAGTGTAGAGACAGTTACGTCATGTCGCCAACCGGAATGTATCCACAGTTTTGTCCCTGGGACAGTCCGGGAGATTCCAAATGTTAACTCTCTAAGGCTTCTTATCATTTTGTTCTTCCAATTGTAACTGTTGTACGTCTTTAAAAGTTCGATTTATTATCGATGAAGATGACTTGTAGCTGACTAGGTTAAATGGAGTGTGCCTGATGGTGACAACCTTTTTTAGCCAGTTCATCCGCTTTTTCATTTCCGGGGATCCCACAATGAGATGGGATAATTGTAATTAATAATTTTGTAACTAAACGCTATAAAATGCATGTTAAATCAAAATATATTAATGTTCGTTAAGAGATATATATTAACTGAAGCATGATTACGCGTACAATATTTTTCTTCTCTTCCCTAGAATCATTCAATAATAAGAAATACAATGAAAAGAATAATACGAAAGATATTTGCTTCCTACCTGCATGGAAAAAAATATGAAACCTTTTTTACAGTGAAAAATATTCGTCAATAAAATTTTCACATAAATAAAAGGGTTTGTATAAAATTATTTAACATGAGATTAATACTACCTTCCTTCCAAACAGATTTATTTTAATGTCTTACAAATTTTTAAGAAGATCGATAAGTGTTTTTAGCTTGCGTTTATTGCTTCCTTCACAGAGTTGGGAGCTAACACAAAATAAAAAAAGAGCTCCCAATATATTAGTCAAAGAAAAAGAACTGATATAATCATTCATTTAGGAAGAGTTTTGACATGTTCAAACTTTTCTTTCTTGAAAACGGCGTTACTCTTGATCCGATAAACTTCAAATGCCTTCATTTTTTTAAAGAAAAACAAATGTTTTAAGATAAACTTATGTAAAGCACATAGAAAAATGAATATTTTAGATCAGATATTTTTATTTTTTATTTTCTGTGTAAAACAAAAACAAAAAAACTTCTTTAATGAATTCTGCGAGAAAGCTCTTTTTCTGAAATCAAACACACGTTCGTACAAAATTTAATATTTTCATAAATCTTATACTTATCCTTTTTACCCATGCGAGAAACAAATTTCAGGGGAAAAGCCCTTCACTTCGTAAATTATGAAAAATTTTGCACATATTTCACTTAATTTACATTTAATATTTATTGTTTCAAGTGTTTTTAGTACATTTCTAACACACAAATGATCAAAAATATGAAAATATATCGGCAATGTCTTTTTCAGATAATATATAAGCATAACTTTAAAAAAGATATTTTCGTCACTATGTTAAAAAATAAGGAATTTGATTAGCTGGAAATTTATACAAGAAGGTAAATGCATTACTAGATAAAATTTTTCATTAACAACGTCTATTAAGCCACATATAAGTATTTGAAAGATAAATGACAAATAAAATTCCAAAAAGTGTAATTCTTAAAGCAAATGCATATAATGAACAGTCAGTAAATTTAAACATTGTCATAGTCTTTTAGGAATACTTTACATTCATTATAAAAATGTTTTTCAATCAGTTGTTTGCATATTCATAAGTACACACATATATGCATATAGATAGATATAAGTTTGTTATGAAAATGATTTTAACTATCATATCTGTCTGTGTTGCTAATATCTTAAGATTTGTCTTTCAAGAATAAATACAGAACATTTTATTTTCCCATAAAAATCAAAGAAAATCACTATTATTTTCCCGTTTCCTAATATGTTAATATACATCAATTAGAGTTCAGTTTTTATTTGTTCAATGCTGAGTTTTGCTTTCTATACCCGAATTCATTTTAATCCATCGTGTTCTGTGTGTTTTCTTTTAAAAATCACACTTTAATAAGTATAGAAAATTAATTGTTCACGAAATATTCAGTTATAAATAGCTCAGAATTTTTAAAACCATAAATTGGATTTTATAATCCATGAAAAATATTATATAAATGTACTTTTATTAAAATTTTAGAAGCAATATTTTGTAAAAAAATATACGAAATAGCTAATGCCATCATCCCATACAATTGTTGAAAAAAAGTAAAAAATTACTATTATTTATAGTAAGCAGAGAAGTTTGCTCAAATTTGAATGATATAATCGAATCTATTTAACTGATATCATCTCTACCTGTTCCAAATTCTTTATTAATTCCAAATTTACATAAAGAGGTTTTAGAAGAAAATCATTCATCTTAAAATATTTTTTCCTAAGAAAATGAAGAAATGAATGCATCGGTAACTTGAATATAAAAAATAAAAGGCAAATGTTTAGGTACTAAGTGCTGCTCTTATTTCAAAAAAAAAAAAAAAAACTGAAATACATCTGTACGTAGTTCTTGTACTGTTAATGAGATTCGAAATACACAAAGAATCTGATTGATTTGAAATGTTCCAAGGAACAATATATTCCTCAGAGTAATGCATTTTTGGACGTAATATTGAAGATTGGAATAAACGTTTTTATCATAAATACATTTTTTGTGAGTAAATTTTTAATATATTAACTGTAATAACAAACTTCACATGTGCGGCATATGTACTCTATTCATAAGAAAGGGAAAAATAAACAAAATTAAAAAAAAACTCATAATTTTCCGAAATTATCTTTAGTTCACATAAATCATTACAAAGTACGAAAACCATTTCTATTAAGAAAAATAAAATGTTAAAAACTTTTTTTTTTCAGAAATTTTTGTTGCAATGCTTATAAAACTTTTTTTTTCATGATAAGCAGTGATACTCACTGTACTTTGCCATTGGGATTCAAGTTTTTAGAAAAAAAAAATACACAATGACTTGGAACTGAACTCTAAGTTTTTTCAAAAAATTTCTTTAAAAATTATGTTTATATTATTTATAATCGTCTTCATATTTCTTTCATGATAAATATCATCTACTTGAAGCACGACTGATAGAAAAAGTATGATTCCTTAAGAGTTCTGAAAAACTGCATATGAAAAAATGTACATCAACAATATATAACTATTGTATTTTAACTGCTCATCAAAGAGAAATGAAATTTATTCCCTTCTTCAAAAACAAATGCATATTTTTGCAAGATTCGCAACATCACTTTTTTAATTTTAATTTTTAAGGAAAGACTATTCAGGAAAATACAATTTTGTGTATAATCTGATAAACTTATGGATATTAGACTTACGGAAAATAATTTTATTACAAATAGAATTTTTTCAGCTCAGTTTCAAGCCTTTTTATTCAAGAATTTACTTTTTCTCAAAACCCTTATTTGAAGGTGTAATAGGTAAAATTTTCTTTATAACATTTTGGTTCCAATGACCTATTATGAGAAAATAACTGAATTTACGAAACAATGGTACTACTATGTGGAATGTGATGATTTTAGGAGAAGCGAGCTAGAGAAATACAAAGAAAAAGTGTAAGAAAAGGGAATAATCTCTCATTTAATCCCTTTAATTTTTTCCCAACTCCATATATTAATTCTTTTTTGACGATAGGATGTGAAAATTTTCCCTAAGAGTAAACCCAATGCATTTACAAAGAAGCAGATTACTTAGAAGATCGTACTTTTATTTAAAATCTTCAAATCTCAGAACTAAATAAGCCTTGTTTAAATCCATCACATGTTTCCAAGATGCTTTCGTAAATGTAAAAGATATGATCACTAAGTTTAACAGCAGAAATTCTCTCTTTGCATGTATTTCTCTTTGTGTAAAAATGTTCATATTTATTTAATGCAGAATCATATAAAAATAATTTACAATAAAATGCTAGGTTAATAAAATATTTGATTGACTAGAGGTTTTAAAATTATATATAATAAAATCTATTATATGCAGTCATTTTCTATTCTTTCATCCTTTTTTTTTTTATGCGGCTTTTGACATCTTATGTTTCGCACAAGAAACTACTGCTTACACTTAAAATTTCCCCTTTCATTTATACTTTTCAATATGCTTGGTAGTAAGTTTAATATTTTTTAAGAAAATATCCAAACTTTTCTTCATAAGCACACATTTTTTAATTACATTTCATTCATTTATTTTTCGGACAACGGAAAACTGTAATATTTAACACTAGATTGCCCAAGGAAGTCATTTTGACTGCTTTTCAGTTTCAATTAGAAAAACAATGTTGTATATAATGATATAATTTCTTAAACTTTTTTAGAATAAATTTTTTTCCCAAGTGAAGTACATTTTTTTTATTGTAAATATTTACTAACAACTTGCTATATGACTGTGAATAATACTAAAAATATTAAAAATTAATGTTAAACAAATTTCTTTGCACAATAATTATTTTTTCACAATGCAGTCATTTTGACTGCTTTTGGGCAAAATAGGTATATACTAAATTTCAGTCTTTCTAGTGTTAAACAGGCTTATTTGCAAATTATGTAATTGCAAAGTTATTTGTAAAAAATTAAAAGAAAGAGTTGAAATTAATTTCAATAAATCATGCACAAAATCAATTTTTGTAAAAAAATGATTATTTGTTCTTAATACACATTGATAAAACTATTTAATAGTACGGAATTGGCAGAACAAATATCCTAAGTGACGTAATATAGCAATGTTGAAAAATATATCAAAACTAAATGGTTATCAATTCTAAAGTATTTTAAAGAAGTAATTTAACATGGATAGCAAGTACTTTTAGGAGATTTACTACAAATACAATTGACTGCTTCACATAATTATTTTTTGTTATTTACCTTTAAACTAACTGAATTCCCTCCTTTTTTCCCCTATAAAATCCCTTTTAGTCTTAACTATTTTGTCTCGTCAAAAATAACAAGCTTTATATGAATCTTCGTATGACGTAAAACTACGCGTATGTCTGCAATTGCAACCCGTGTTTGATACAATTCTGTATTCTTATATTTCTCTCATATAAAAAGCAAAAAAAAAGTAATAATAATAATAATACACCTTTTTCCTTAGAATGCTATTGGCTAAAAGGTCAACTATAGCATAATTGAAAGCAGTAGGCTTTATGTAGTCTACAGTTTGAATTTTGATATCATTAATAACTATCGTGTGAAATAATTGAAATTATTGTATTTAAACTTATTTTTCTCAGTCTTTAGGTGACATACAGTAAAAATTCAAAATTATGTGATTCACTTCGTACAATTCATTGTGTTGGTGTAATATGACATTAGTTAAATGAAATCAAACCAAATCAAACAGGTGAAATAAAAATACAAATTACATTTTTACAAGTTTTTACAATAAACAGTTTCTAAATGTAAAGTAGTGTTTAACCATGTTACAATATAAATCAATTTGGAATAAAACTTTTACAATAGTCTTAATATTAAGAAAAAGATTAAAACTATACAAATTTAAGTAGTATTTGATACAAAAATAAATTATGTATCATAAATAAAATCTGATGCCAAAAGTATGCATTATAGAATTTATTCATATTGTTACTACACAAAAGAAATTGATCAAACATCAATTCCTGAGATAAAGAAACAATCAAATTGAATAAACATAAAAAAAAGCAAAAAAAGCAAAAGAAGAAAGAAAGAAAAATAAGCAAAATAATATTACTTCTCTGTAATAAAAAAAAAATAAATGCATGCAATAAAAAAATACATTCATTAAATTTCCTTTTTAAAACACTATAAAGTATCCATCAACTTATGGAGCTCGCCAAAAGTAAGATGACTGTTCTTCAAACCTGAAAACACAAAATTTAGAAGGAAAATGTAAGTATATAAATAATAACTTTCACTTTGAAAGACAAAATAATTATGTACAGAGTAATTTCGTAAAAAAATAATAACTACAGTTTTAATTAAAAATAGGTAACCCTTACAAAAATTACTTTCAATAATATAACGTATAATTTTTTTAAATGAAATTTATAGATGAGAAAGAGGGAGGTATATATATCTTATAAATCTCATTGCCTTATTACTTCAATAAATTTTGCAAAATATTTGCTAAGTAATAAATTTTCAATTTTTTTTTTATATTTTTAGTTTAACACACACACACACACAATTCCAAAAGACTTCGCATTTTTCATAAAATATCTAATAGAGTTAAATTCCAAAGGAATCATTCCTTGCATTTTTACAAAATTTTATTACAATATTTAAAAATTTTGTAGATAATTCAATCATTAATTCACATCAATTTTCAGAGCTAATGCATTTTATAAATATTTTGAAAAAAAATGAAAGATAAAATACCCTTT
Organism: Trichonephila inaurata madagascariensis; assembly: GCA_019973955.1. NCBI lineage: Eukaryota > Metazoa > Arthropoda > Arachnida > Araneae > Nephilidae > Trichonephila > Trichonephila inaurata. The sequence continues at coordinate 486,102 of BMAV01023577.1, forward strand.
CGGATTAAGTGTCGAGGAGACAATTTCATCAATGCATTTTTACCATCAAATTTATGGTTTCAAATTAACTCTGAAGGTGCGCTAAGTATTTTCTCTAATCCTCAATGAAAGAAAGTTATTTCAGGAGTATATTAACGATTAAGATAAAGTGAATGTTTATCTCGGTTATTAGATTTAAAAAAATATTCTAGTTTTAAATCGGTGTTATTATAAAAAGTGTGCGCAGGAGTTAGAAAAAAAAATTAAAGAAATAATAATTTCTAATACTGTTAATATATCTATTTGAATGATAACATTGCATGTATTTCCAAAAAACTTCAAATTTAATTACAAAAAAAAATTATCTAGATTTTAAAATTAATAGGAAATGCAGGCATCCCTCATATAACACGGTGTAAAATTTGTGATTATTATAACACGGATTCGATATTACACATGATTTTAAAAAATTGAATATCATTTTCGTTCAATAATAGGGATTCCCAACTGCATTTTTTTCCCTATTGTGTTCAATAAGGGGAATTCTCAATTTTATTGCTTCATTAGTACGTAGCGGAAAATTTAAAAGATAATAGCAAAGTTCTTCAGCCCCTTATAGGGAAATTCTGAAGGAATTGAAAGATCGAAACAGACAGGTAATTTTATCTACGTCAGATAACTTTTGTTAAGAGGGAAAAATAACTAGTGAAGAGGAGTTTTGACCAACTTTGAGGGGAAAAAAGCAGTAGATTAAAGGTAATTTCTGATGAGAGTGAGGATGAAAATTAATTTTGTGATCCTAATAATGTGTGATCCGTTTCTATTTATTTTATAATTTTTTATTATTTTTTGAATTTATTTATTTATTATTTTTTTTTTTAGTTTTTGTATTTCATATTTGTGTTTTTGATTAAAAACTTGAAGTTAATTTATTTTTTCATCTGCAAGTTTTATTGGAATGAAATTTCATGTATCATAAAGTTTTACTCCTTAAGACTTTATTTCGATATAACACGGTTTTGATACAACACGATACATATTGCACTGATTTACATTATGTACATACATAAATAACTTAATAAATAAATAAAATAATAATTTATAAATAAATAAATGAAAAAGTCTCGTATAACACGGTTTCAACATAACACGGTACGAATTAACCATATTATACGAGGGACACCTGTATATAATTCGCGCGCGGAAGTTTTGCATCGACAATTATTTTCGTTAATGAATATTTCGCATGATTATTCCTTGGGTTAATCCATATTTGAATGGCTATAGTTAATCTAAATATTATTTCGCTTATTATAGATATAATTCTAAACATATTAAGAACTTAGACAGTAAAAAATTGTTATAAGACAGGTAATGTAAAATGAATTTTAAATAAATACGAAAAATCCGGCGTATAATGTGCACTTTTAACACAAAAAATAAGATCGAAATTTACGGGTGAGCGTTATACACCTGGTATAAAAAAGGATAGCTTTAAAATTAAAACAAGAGACGAACATAAAAAAAATTAGACTTCTATACATATTGAAATACTGTTTATTTAAAAGAAATGTCATCCCTCTTATGAACTTAAGAGGTTGTAGTTCTAGAAGTATAGTATTTTTCTTGGGATACTATCTCGAATAAATGACTTTAAAACATAAGAGCATTGCACATGTACATTTCAGGTTTTTTCGTAAAAAAGGGGGTGCGCGTTATACGGCAAATATACCTATAGATTAAAAAATGCAGTTTCAAAGTATAGGTGAGCGTTATACGCCGGTGTGCGGTATATGCCGGATTTTACGGAATATATATGTTTATATATAAAATACATTAGTTTAAAAATAATATAAGTAAATATATATTCAGAAATAATATTAAAATGGAAATGAAAGTGATACTTACTTTTCTAGATTTAAAGAAAAGGTGGCGCCAAAAACTTAAAATATTTAAGGCAGCTGTAGTTTCGCTTCACTTTCCTTGACTATTCGAGATTCGTTAACCGATACAATATGATTTGATTTAATTAATATTGCAATAGAGCAAAGCATGAGCAATAAGCATAAGTACATAAAACACTGTTTTATTATATTAAGTAATTGTTTACGCTTTACACCCTGTGAAAAAAAGTATTAGACAATTCATAGATCTTAGTGCGAGAAGACCAATGCATAAATAAATTTTGTGGAAAATGTATATCTTAATACAATTTAAGAGAAGAAGAAATCATTGAATAACAGCACTTGAGTTTTTTTTTTAAGAACATTTAACTAAATTTGTTATGTGCAGTTGAATCTGTAGGCCCTTTTCTTCTAGGTTTGAGCCATTTTGATCATTTTATCAGCATCGCATTTCAAAACAGCATGAAGGCTATCGGCGACTGATCTTAC
>BMAV01023577.1:515697-526595 GCA_019973955.1 Trichonephila inaurata madagascariensis
ATATATATATATATATATATATATATATATATATATATATATATAAAGTCGTCCAGATTTCGTTTTTTATTCCCAGTAAATTCAACAAAGGTATTTTCTATACTAAGTTTGATAAAAAGAAGCATAATACATAATATATTTCATTATAATATTCAAATGAAAGTATATCATATATACAACACGCTTAGTTACTTTTAAATAAATAATATATAAATCAAAATATTAATTCTACTAAGTTTAATTAAATTAGACTTAAAAGCACAAATCTATTAACTAGCATCAATAGGGGGCTTACGTCGTCTTAGCAGAGAACTTGTGTAACTAATATATATATATATATATATATAATATAATTAATGCGTAATTAATATAATATATTGAGATATTAAATCCTTGTGTAATCGAAATGTAATATATTTCCGTAACGGGAACGCGAATTTCAGTTATGAAAACACTGATCAGAGATATATGTACGCTTAAGGATAATTATGATTAACACTGCATTTTAATAAAAAATGAGCTTGTTATACATCAATAGAAGCTTTATTAAGGTCTAATATGAACTAATATGCCCTAGTGCATAAAAATAATTGAATTTCCTAGTTCGATTTAATTATTTATTAATTACTACGGAAGCATTCATTAAGAAGCACAAGCAACAATTCAATGCAACAGAAGCTTCATTAGATTTCTAACTTATTAAGAAAGATAACATAAAAAAGGGTTTAAAAAGAAATGAAAATAGGAATTCAATATCTAATTTTAAGTCTTGCATTTCTTCAGTTTGGGTTCACAAAGAAATCCCTTTTTTAACTATTATTCTTTTAATTGAATATGATTAAGTTCTTGGATTAGATATAAGAAACATTAAAAAGGAATTATGTTAGAATTCCCCAATAAATGTCTAACTAGAAGAGCTAAAAATAAATATTTAACATTTTTCGACTCATAACAAACGTTTTAAATTTAATTTAGTTTGAACTAACATCACTCTAAAAGCTACACAAGTGTGATCAAACTCTTTATTTCGTATCACGTCTGAGGAAGCAATTGATGAGGTCGATACACGAACTAGTACTTCTCTTTCTAATCTAAGCTTCGAAGTCCTCACATTATGTGAAAATTTCGAGGTCATGTTCGCTTCATATGGGTCCCAACGGGTCTTAAATCGAATCAGAACTCGATTTCGAGACTCTGCTTTAACATCACGGCCATTGAAGTTTGTAAACATAAACACTTGGTAGTACCAAATGACTTATGAAGCTGTTAAATATTGTAGAACACATCTTCACTAATTTCTAAGCAACTTTTACTTATTCTATGAACAAAATACTAAAACTTTTAAACAACCTATAAAATCTTATTGAATACTCTCATTTCAAACAACTTTGATACTGGAAGCTTAAAATGTGGATCTTAAGATTATACTATTTTTTTATGGTATGTTACGGTAAAAAAAAACAACTGAAGAACAACAATTTAATTAGGGGTTGATAGTAAAGCATTGATAAAATTAGAAAGAAAAAATTACTGAAAATATAGCATATATATAAGAATTAATAAAAAATATTCATGGATCGATAAATGAAAAAATATACAAAGCATGACAAGAAGAATAAGTTTTTTGCAAGGAAGTAATGAAGTAAAGTAATTTCTTCAAGAAGTCACTTTTTTCCTACGAAAATTAAACGCATTCCGTTACATTTGTGAGAAGCATAAAATACAGTTTTCTCTCTCTTTCTCTCCTTCCACGCTTATAAAATAAAATTTCTTGAATAATGATTTTTCAAGTATTAAATCATATTTATCCTACCGAAAGATATATTGTACACTCTACAACATAAAAAATTACGAACCAAATATAAGTTATCCAAATTGAACGAATGTGAGCAAGTACAATAAATCATGAAAATACAATAAAATATGAACATTATTAACTTTTGGCGACCAATGATTGACTAGATGGAGTTCCCGCGCATTGCAACGGAGCATCCAGATGAACATACCACTGCTAATACATAACTTCTATGCGAATGCGGTCCATCGACCCTCATGGACTGTACCAATGCTTCGCATACGAATCCACGAACAGTATAAACATATATTACCATTTGAGCGAGGGAGTGTAATTGAACTAAAGGAAGCAGGCTGTGGTGTCATTCAGCAGGATCGTTCGACATCTGGGACGGATCAATGCTATTACTGGCAGGAAAGGGAAAACCATGACCACACAGAGCGTCAACAATGCGAAGATTCAAGAGAGAGTGACGATAATATGCGAGAACAGAGTGATCATTAGATTAACACTCACAATCACTGATGCACCTTTATCAACGATTCGACGTGTAAAAGTTCTTGTAATAACCATCGATAGTCTATTTAGTGAAAGGGGATTGAGGTCAAGAAGGCCAATACGGCCGCAGCCTCAGACCGTTGCAAGCCACCAAATGTGTTAGCGTAATGCCGGGCACATCGACTTGGAATCTCATGGACTAGAGCGAAATTATTTTCAGCGACGAGTCATGCTTCAATTTGAGCTTCGATGACTAGCGAAGATGTGTTTGGATGCATCCAAGACAGCAGTGAGAAACTTATATGACTTTCGTCAACTAAATATCCCGATAACCAGGAGTTAAGCATTGGGAGTTATTTCATTTGATGACTGAACTGCTTTGGTTGTCATCCGTGACACCCTTAGAGCACGACAGTACATCAAAGAGATTCTAAACCCCTTAAAATTGCTATAATTTTACGGACTCTTGTTTTGCATTTCAACAGAATAATGTGCAGCCGCACACAGAACACCTTTTTATTTCTTGCTTCTGTGCTTTTTCAATACTTCCCTGGCCGGTGAAATCGCCAGATCTCTCCTCAATAATACACGTTTCGGCTGTGATGAGCAAGCGTCGCTAACCGTTTCCTGAATACCTATTTCACCAGTCGGAACGTTATAAAACAAGAAATCCCGCAGTAGGACATGAGCAAAATCTATCAACCAATGTCTAGCTGAATATAGGCTAGCATCAAAACCATAGATGAGCAAATAAATGCATTATTGATTTATTTGCTCTTGTAGCTGTTTTTTTCCTCAACAAAGCATTCAACTCCGATGATACTGTTCGCATTTTATATTCAATACATGTGCAGCACATCTACCGATTTTTATATCATTCGAATAATTGCTTAGTGTTTCTCTTTTCATGTTATAGTGAGTGTGTGCATGTATTTACAAAAATGCATTAAAATAAAATATTATTTTTCAGTTCGTTTAAATGAGTTATTAACATACGTTTTCATGGGCTATTTTAAAGTATCCGAGACATTTTACACAATTATGTAAATGAAATTAAATGATTAACTTTCCTTTATATAGAAAGGTAACAAAAAAAAATGTTTGTGATACATACATGTGTGTGTGTGTATTTATAACCTCATAGTGCTCATATATTAGATGTATTCTATGCCATACACAAATGCCGGTAAAATTTAACTTATACCCTCATTCCAGAGACTGAGTGAGATACTTATGATTTCAATACCTGAATTGGTAAAGCAACAGGAGATTCCATACTCTTTCCGTAGCTTTCTCCCAAATCATTTTTAGCGATGAGTAAACGAATTAGTTACACGAATTATGAGTCAATTACCATTCCGAAATAAAAGGCGAGAGTGAGATGCAGACGAGGCGAAATCTCCCGTGATTCTGATTCAATGCAAAGCAGATATATCTGCTATGCGTTATAGGCAATCAGGACTGTAGTCAGATATTGAATATCAAATTTACCTACTGAAGATTGCCTCGTTATGGCTTTATAATTAATGAGCGCTTTCAAATGAAGCACGGCATGTGACGTTATTACGCAGCCTAGAAAATGACATATCTCATGATATATGCTCTCTATTCTAGATAAGGGGTCGAAAGAGTGGCATCTAAGAGGAGTAATCGGTTTTTATAAAAATGCTAGATAAGTATTACATCCAATTACTTTGATATCTTTCATTTAGCTCTCGCTATTATGATTAGATAGCTAAAGGTACAAACTACTAGTAATTAAGACGCCTTCTATCTTTAAAGCAGTGTAATACTTTCGCATTTAGTATTTAATTTGCAATTTAAGTCATCACATACATATTAAAATAATTAATTTTGAAATAAAAAGTAGTTTTTGAAGCTTTTTAACGCATAAAACTAGTAAAATGCTTCAAAAAATCATACAAATTGCAATAAACTTAATTCCACTGCCAAAATTTTAAAAAATAAAAAATGTTAAGAGATTATATTTCGCATGAAAGGTAAAATAATTTGTTTAACTACAGTTTAGACTTTGAAGATCTGTCTAATTCTATTAACAATAATGTGTGACATGATTAAAAGCCTTTTAAAATTTTATGAAAATAATATATTTTAAAAGTTATGAATTTTTTGTGATATCTTTAATTCTCTTATTGGTTAGTGTTACAAAAAGGTTACTTGTATCATAATGGTAATTATTATCAACGAATTAGAGGCTAGAATCAGGGTAGACCAGCTAGTAATTGTCTAACTAATTTACATTTACACTTATTTTAAAATATTATATAGATAATACATTTTATTTTTTCGAGATAGTGATGATATCATCTTTTTTGAGAAAAATAGCTATATTTAAACCAAATATAAAGTTTCTATCTAGACTAACCCTAACATGATACAGACAGACAATAACACTGATCAAACTCATTTCCTAGATATTTCTCATCACAATTAAAAGATAATTTAATAAGTACTAACATATTTAAAGAGAGACGATTTTAACCAATTTTATAAAAGAACAAATCATAGGAAAAGTAAAAAACGTTTATCAATTTTCAGAAGTATTATGATAAATTACATCCATATTATCAGATTCCTAACAGCATATTATTTAGATAAAATAAAAAATATATAATCTCATTTAATACTATGCAGAATAAAAATACCCAATTACTTCTATTTAAAGTTATCTGCATAAAACAATCTTTAATTCTTTAGAATAAATTGCTTTTCGAGATAAGTGTAGGATGCCTTTTTTATTTATAATATTATATAAATTAATAATATAATATTAATGTTCTTAGTTCCATGATAATTTCCGTGGACATTTAAATACTTCCCTTCTCAAATCAAAAATGGCGATACTGTAGCTCATAAAGGTAATTTATAACCAAAAAATGCTTTTGATTGCATATTGTTATAAGGCTGTGGGTCATTAAATGGAACTCAATATTCTCAACTGATGTAGTGCGAAAATTAGAAGAGAAGATAGTTGCTACACAATTTTTTCATCATACTAAAGCGTGATTAAAAATTACGTAGTTCATTCCTAACAACTTAAAAATAGATCCATCGTGATATTAATATAAATAAATCGAGGGGCTGTCATTTGAGCTACTTCTTTTCTGAACTTTCCAATGTAAAAATTGTCTTCCCTAACAGTTTCGTTCTGTGTTTAAGCAATTAAGAACACAACCAAAATTTTGATTCTCACTCGGAAAATATTACACTAAAAAGAAAAATTATTGTTTTAATTATGAGAACTAATGTAAAAAGGTAGCATCTTTCATTTATATCCATTATTAAATATCACAAATAAATAACGTATATACCGCTTTTAAAAGGTCACAGGAAATGTAACTGCATAGTTTGAGTATTAAAATTATTTTAAAACCCACTAAACCAGAAGGAAAAAAAAATACATAAATATAACTTCCATAAGCGGTTTTAAAGTAATATCAGCTGTAGATTTAATTAAACTGTTATTTAAATCTTAAAAGTTTTGAAACAAAAGGAAAAGTAAATTCGTGCGCTTCAGAATTTATTGTAGAAGAGGTTAAAAATAAATATATTTCTCTGAAAGTATACACAGTGGCTTCTAATTCATCTTGAATCTTTTCTTATCTTTTAAATGTGCATTTATTACCGTAAAAGCAGTTTTGAAGTAAAACCAAAATATCCCTCGAAGCAGCTGTGAAATTAATTTAATGAATCCTCAGCACTCGAATTTCTAGAAGAGCTTTTAATGAAAATTATCAAAGTTACGTCTCCTTGTTAGAAATACATATACTTCTTTTTTATTTCCTTCTTTCCTCTTTTAATCTTTAAAAGTTGGTGTACTTCACTTGACATATTAAGTTGGAAAAAGAACACTTTCTTTGCTACATAACATTCAACGAAGTAAAGTATTAAACTATCTATATGTAGAAGTTTTACACAGAGTAAATATATTGTTTGAGAAGGATGGAATTCTTTAAAATGTAAACATATTGCAAGATACCTGAAAGAATATTTAACTGATATAATACATTTGAACTTGTTAGATATCAATAAAATGAGATAAATACATCAATTCGACAAAACAATTTCTGTAAAATAAAAAAAACAATAATAAATTTGTAGCTAAGAATAATACGCGTTATAAAATATACTGTTGGTCATTGAAATTGCAACACTAAGCAAGAAGGATGATACAAACGTCAAAAACGCATAAAAGAAAGAATATGAAGATCTATGCAAATGATTAGCATCAAGCGCAATCGAACGACGCAGGAGGAGAAACGGCATCTTAAACTCTGTATAAAAGGATAGTTACACAGCAAGCTTATTTGGAAATCAAATTTAAATGCTGGTTATTTCAGAGAAGATCACGTTATGCCTCACATAAGGAGAAAAGCTACCCCTATGTGTCGGAATTCGATAGGGGCAGGATCACGAATCACATTCAACGGCCCCCCGTAACTAACACCCGAGAAGGCAGACATGTTTTCAGGTCTACTTTGCAGGATCTTACGGCAACATCAAAGACCTTGAGTCAGGAAGTAGACTAGTTTGCTAAACGGAGAGGACGTAGACGTATGTAGCCACCTAGACTATTTACATGGCGACACCATAATCGCGATTTTTCTAGACAATGCAGCATAAGAGAAATAAGACAACAATGGTGCACCCAACGACAAAACTGGATACAAGAATGGCACCACGCCGTCTTCTCAAACAAGTATCAATTCTTCGTTCAGCATCCTGATGGACGTATTCGTATCTGGAGGTACAGAGGTAGACTCAGGTTGCCTCTTGCATTAGGTACCTCTATTTGGTCTCAGCATGTAGTGTGATGGTATGATCATCCATTTGGTCGAGGCTTCGGAGAAGTTATTTTCCAACAAATTAAAACAAGATCGTATGTTGCCCGTCACGTCCTGACCTATCTTGACACGGAGGGTTTTCAATTGTTGCACTGGTCAGCACGTTCTTTAGCTACCCCATTGAAAACGTCTGGTCACAGGTTGTTGAGAGACTGAAACACCACTGAGCTCCAGCCTCAACGATTGATGAATTGTGGCATATAGTTGAAACAGCAAGGAATTACTTGCCCCAATCTGTCATCCAAATCCAGTTCGACGCGATGCCATTCCAGGTTAGAACTGTTAAGCTGCCAGACGCGATAGCTGTGTGTATTACTTTCGGATCCTGTATACCAACTCAATATACCACCATATTTAATCATACTTCTTTACTTTCCTTTCCTTCCTAGTGTTGTAATTTTAATGGCTAGCAGTGAAGATGTTTTTGCTAAATTTACTTAATTTTAACCTGTTGAATCAACGTGAAGCTAAGATGCAATACTTAAACTGAAAAGTAATTGCGCCGCGTTCGGAAGTATGAAATTCAGCCCTTTTGAAGTAAGATAGAGTAAATCTAAAAGATAAAACTGATATGAATATAAAGAAAATATTAAAAAAATACCTTAAGTCAATGATGGAAGACAGGAATGAGATGAGAAAGCAGAGAAAACATAGTAAAGACACAAACGAAGAATCACAAAAGTTTCAACAAATAACGGAAGGAAGCCAATGTCTACAAAGCATGATATCTAGAGACCATACAGCAGACTTATTTTGTCATTGAACTAAAATTAAGACCAAAGTTTCTTGGACCATATAAAATTGTAAAAGAATTATTATAATGTAGTAAATATTGGAAATCATAACAGTCCCATCGTTACCTCTTCGGCTGCTGAACATATAAAGATATGGAGAGAATTATTCTAAAGAAAAGAAAAAGCAGAAAAGGAAGAATTTATTTCAATAAGAATAAGAAGAATCTATTTCAATAAGCAAGAATTTATTCAATAAGAAATTATTGAATAAAACATGTTTTAAAGTTAAAAAAAAAGAAAGTTCCGCGACGGAATTGATGTTCTGGATCATCTAAATCTGGCTCAGAAAACTATGACAGTCACATGCCAATATCTCTCTCACTTGTTTAAAATCATCTCCGTTTGACAAGTCTAGAAAGCATTATGGTATAAGATAAATATGACTCCGAACGTTACAATTTATTTCTGCCACTCAGCCTTAGACCTCGAAATGTTAAAGGGTTAAAAAAAAAAAAGAAAAAACTTCCAAAATACAAGATCATATTAAATGATGAAAATATCTTATAACTTCTAGGTCATTTATCGATCAGTTTGATGTCTGAAGGAACCAAAATATTTTTTTTTTTTTATTCAACTCTTCGTTATGAATGTTCTGAAAGTTTTTTATTGGATTTGCATGTACACACTACAGTATACAATATTATTTTCAATAAGATAAAGGCAGAATTCTTCGAATTACCCATTTCTGTATGCATTCATTTGGACACACACAGTTCGGACAATCAGATAATGCAAAATCATTGAATAAATGTTATCTTTTCTTATTTATCTGTCATTTATTAAAAATATGTACAATAAAAAGTGGAAAATGAATAATCTAAAAAAAGTATTCACATCTATTATATATATATATATAAATTCTGATTGGATTAAACTGCCATATATACACTTGATAACACAGTTAAAATTATTAGTTACGCGAAAATTTGTTAGTATGTTGGATGCTATCTAGTTATAGTCTGTTATTCTTAATTTTAGCTTTGTTATAAGAATAAAAAACAAATCAAAATTAATGTTTCCTTCTTTTTTTCAGAAAAGGAAGTGATTACCTATTCCTTAAGAAAATAGTAAAAGCTCTCGATGTGTGTGTTACGATTGTGTATGTCTTTGCTTATTTAGAGGGGGGAATTTAATTCAGATGGGGGGAAAAATGAAACTCGAGTATGAATTGGGATCTGAATCAGATCAATTTCTGTGTATTTATCAATTTGTCCCTTGGGTGGTATACTCTAACGACTGTTTTCGGTCAGTATTAAGGAATAGGACCCGAATTTGGAATTGTTTTCAGATACAAAAGAACTGAAACATTAATATATTTTATTATCTCTTCACTATCCTATAGATAATCATTTATTTTATCTTACTATTCAATGTAATCTGAGTTGATCCATTTTTTCCAATATAAAATATGTTTCGCCTTTTTTCTCCTATACCGTAATGCTAAATGCGTTATCACTTTACATGGTAAAACGAAAAAGCAATTATTTATGGAATATTTTGAAATTTTAAAAACGCTATATACTATACATATATATATTATCGACAGCTGTATGAATTACAATGTTGCAAACTTTTATGAAAATTGAAACATTTTTATGTCTAAAAATGTGCTCCGCGTTTAGTTCAGGTCCTCATACATTTGGCGAAAACAGCCTTAACAGGTTCTACAGTAATTATTTGAAATTGAAACGAGCTTTATGCACCCTAGAGCTCATCTTGTAGAGCTGTTAGATGTACCAAATTACTCTCCAGTCATTCATTTCTAATAAACCGCTAATCTTTATCAATTCCCTTCTCATTCAATTATTAGACATAAAGTCAATTCTCTTTCGAATATCCTCTTTCAGGTAAGCTATAGGGTTTCCTATTTACAACAATTCTAGTTACGAGAAGAGCGACAACGGCAAGTCATCCTTGAAAATTACAGTAATATTTCATTCTGATAACTCGTCATACTCTGAAATCCGACCGCCTTCATGAAGTTATGATAAGGGCTGTTAAGTAAGTTCGCATTGTCAGTAACTGGTGTGAGTCGGCCAACCAGAAAGTCAGTAGGCGGTACTCTGTTCGGACAGCCGTAACTCAATTGAGCCGTCAGTAGCTCTATTCCCAAGTTAATCGACCAATGAACGATAATGTAAGACGGCTACTTCAGAAGATTTTATTCTTTTGTCTAGAAATCAAATTTCAGTAAATTACATGTTGTTCCCCTATTTTAATAATTAATGACTCTCTTAATTTCTATCTTTCTTTTATCACACGATTAAACACACTTAATGGACAGGTTTTTAATTTCTTTACTTAGAGGGGAGAAAATGCATTTTTTCAAGCTCTAATAATTTTTTAAAGGATTTAATAACGGACTAAATTCTTTTTTTAAAGAAAAATCCTTCTTTTTAATAAAGCTTTCCATCTTTCGAAGAATAATGTATGAAGACAGAAACTGCAAAATATGTTTTTAAAAAAATCATAAAATGTACTTAAACAAGTAATGTAAAAAAAAATTAAGTCAATTCGTACTTAGGTCAACAAAGAAAATTTTTATTTTAGTTACTTTTTATTAAATAGTTACAATTAAAATAAATATGTATATACATATGACAGAACTACAATATTAAGTGACAAAATAGAAAGCTATTTTCCTTTCTACATATGGTATTGGATTTTTTTTGTTTGTTTGTTACTCTTTATTCATTACTTAAATTTAATTAATCTAATAAAATAGCATAGAAAAAATCACATTCTCAGAAATTAGGCCATCTCAGGTGGGATTCGAACCCACGACCCTTGAATTAGAGGTCTAACGTGCTATCCATTGCATTACAAGGACACAACGTACGACTCTCCTTTCTATTTATGGTGTTGGACTATTATTTTTGTTTGTTACTATTTATTCATTTTTTAATTTAATTAGTGAATTAATATTTGAAAATCTGTATTAACATC
>BMAV01023577.1:526995-548140 GCA_019973955.1 Trichonephila inaurata madagascariensis
CAGAAATTTTCGACATAATAGGAGGAAATATATATATATATATATATTGTTCTCTTTTCTTAGCTTCATTTTAATATATTATCAGGTTTTTCTTCCACCTGTTGTATTAGGCTTAACTTTTCAACTTGGGTTTTTTTTCTTCCTATTATGTCGAAAGTTTCTGCTGTACGGGGAAGGTTGGATCCATAAAGCATTGCTAACCCTAATTCACTGGCCTAATTCAGAGACAGCTTTAGAAATCATAATAGGTCTCCAGTTTAGTTCAAAGACTTTTTTGTATCTACATTTGTTGTGTCTGATGAATTCCAATTTCTTCCTGCTTCAGCACTGTAGGTTCTAGTACTTCTTCACTTTTAGTGTGTGTGTGTGTGGAACAAATTGCATTTTAAGATTTGACGAGACTGCAGGTGGATTAAAATGAGAAACAATTGATCGTCTACATTTTAAGAGGCTCGGTGGCTTAGAGGCGGCGTGCCCAAATTTGGTAGCGAGAGCCGCCACAAGATGGTGTCACCACTGAAATGACTCTCACTTTTTGGGACTTGCCGTGTCTACAAAGATTTAGTTTCTAAAATGCAGCCCATTAGAACTAAAAAAAGAAAAAAAAAACATTTTAAGAGTTTCCAGAGTAGAAGAAGTAACTTATCCTTTCTGAAGCTCGAACTGAATCTTCTTATTAATATGAAAACATTTTAAAATATGAAACATTATGAGCCCCTCATAAGGTAAATTCTTTCAAATATAGTTCAATAACTTTAATGTTCTAACTATCACCAGAATATATTTGAAAATATTCTAAATAAATTTCCTTTGTTGAAATATATATGTCAAAGCCAATTAAGCATTAATTTATAATTAAAGGCTTAGAAAAATAATTGCGTCAAGAGGAATACAAGTAAGGGATTCAAATTTCAGAACTAATTCTTATTTAAAAGGAAATAATCTTTAAAATATGTACATCATTAATTATTAAGAGAGAGGGAAAAAATATTCATATTTTCCCTAATTATAAAAGATCATATAATTAACGATTTAATTTCATGTATGAAAATGTACTTTTGTGAAAGTAACTAAATTTTACACAGTAATTGTTCGAAAAACAAATTACTTAATTGTTCTTCGCAATCAATTTTTCTGTGTGTGTGTGTGTGTGTGTGATTTCAAATAATTTTAAAAATTTAAACTGAGAAGAAATAAAATATTAAGCAGAAGAATACATTTTGATATTCAAAATAAGAAATTTCTTAAGCTCTTCATTAAGAGTTAGATTATTTCCATCTAATGCAAATGAAATCATATTCTGTAAAGTATCCACATTCGAAGTACAGTATATTACAAACAAATTACACAAAAAAAGAAATGAAATTTACACTATATATATAGGGGGGAGTAATGAATTAAATGTGTTCGTACTCCTTAAAATTAATTTTGTAGATTAATGTATTTTTAAATACAAAGAACTTGCACTTTTGAGCATCATGATTTTTGGTTTTTCTCGCTTCTATCAGAATTTAATAATTTTAATTTTAACTGTAAATTTATCTTATCCATTAGCATCCTGATCAACAAAAATCTGAAGGAGTTTCCTATTCTTAAAAAATAAACTAAGCTTGTAAACATTTCCTAAGCTACCTTTTCACTTTTCCAATTTGCAATGCGAGGCGCACACTGCGTTGCTTGTCAGTAATCATCATGTTTCAAACTAATTACAATACAATTTGAAGTTCTAAATCATAAATTAAATCAAATAATAAAATGTTAAACAAAATCATGTTAAATATTTAACGATTGCAACTTATTATAAACCAGACTACGGAAACAACCTATGTATATATATATAAAGAATATATATATAAAGTATATATATATATATATATAAAGAGAGAGAGAAATATATAATTCCCGTTAATTTCATCTTTTCAAGTTTCTTAATATGTGATGGTCCAGAGAACCTCCAGGACTTGACGTAAATAAATAATTGTTAATTATCCGCCTAACGGTATGTAATCGTATTCTTTATCTCTTTGAAATTAAAAGCTCAGCGTATTTAAATTAAAAATTCTATAACGAACCTCATCCGATTATGTGGACCAATCAGAAGAGACGTCTTCGGAAGTCATATGAGTTTTTGAACTTCCGGTTGTCACTTTGTATAAAACTCTCGTTTTCAGGGAAAATTGGCCGGCCACTACTTGAATATATATAGTCACGTCTAGTTAAGTTATTACTAGAAGTGACTCTAGAAGGTCAAAGTAGGTTGTGACGGAAAAAGTATTTTACACTTTTACAACAAATATGCGGAAGATTTATTTAAAAGCTTTTAGAAAGTTGAAAGGAATTTACTATACATTTCTTTCATTCACTGTCGATATAAAGATTGAACAAGAAACACTAAAATAAAAGCTTATCAAAATACGAGATAACGATATTACCACACACACACACCCCACACACAAAAAAGATTAACTCATTTTATAATAGTTTACCACCATCTTATTCTAGTTTGATAGAAATAGATAAATTCGTCTTTCTAGGTTACGTTCTTCACGATTTATAAATAAAATATTCTTATTAACGACTAACAACACAAACCATGGATTTTTTAATGGGAAATAAAACAGGAATTATAACAATACAGAGGAAGAATAGCTTAGAAAAAAGGAAATAAGGTTGTTTCTAATCCAAGTGAAGCGAAAAAAGGCATTAGCGAATTCTCTAAGTATGATTTATAGAAAAACTACCAACAACCAAGCAATTTAAACAATGCTTTTTTGAATAAGAATTTATGTTTTAAAAGAGATGGAAAAAATAAGGAGACTGATTTTTTTTCTTTTAGGGATAATAATAGAATTGATACTACAAAGAAAGAGAGGGTGGAGAAAGAAAGGAAGGGGAATAAAAGTCACACACATAAAAAATATTAAGTTTCGTGTCACTAGGACACACAAGCGGTATATATATATAAATATATATATAAATTTTAATTCATATATAACTAATGTCTATTCTTATATAAGTTGTGGTAGTTTGTAAACTCTCTTTTTTATTTTTATTCTTTTAATACTTTTGTTAAATGCTACATTTCCGCCATTCACAAACTTTGAATCTGCATTTGGGTCCAGAATCTGGCAATAACTGGTTTATTACACTCAGATTTAGCGCGGGCTCTGCATTTTTAAGTGCAATATTTAGGTAAGTTACCTCTATATTGAAATAGATTCAGATATTCCTATCCATTATTTTCAATTGGTTTTCGCTCAGTATTATTAACATAAAGGGGGAAAGTTGCCTGGCCACAAAACTTGTTTAACCCCACTTTTATATAAATTATTTTATATATAAGCTGTCCTCAGTCAGCAATGTTTATAGTACTGCAGCATCCATTTTTTTAAATTTCGATTGCTCATGTGTCCTTCGTTGTGTGTTTCCTTACTCTGTCTATGTGTTTTTCGATTTTGATATTGTTGGATGATCATCTCTCGTTTGTAGAGAAATAGACCAGTGCTTCTCAAAGTTGCAATATTCGCGACCCAATATTCAATCCTAATTTTTATCGCGCCCCCCATACAATAACAATGTACTGAATTCAATAATACTATACTTTGACGCTAAAGCTACGACACGACTTTAACCTCTTAAGTGCCCCTGGCGTATATAAACGTCTCGTTTAGCCAAAGCATTAATTGCCCTGGACGTATATATACGTTTTTCCGATTTTTTCTCAGCACTGTTATCCATAAAATTATTCCGAAGACTTTGGAATGTAATAAAAGGACCTTGACAGTGTTTGTGAAGGATTTACTTATTCCAGATTATTTTTGCTTCTTTATTCCTCCCCCCTCCCCCAATACATCACATACGCGTGCCTACGTGGAAGACGGTTGGCATTTGGAAACGAATCACAAAACTTTTGATCATCAGTCAAGGTTTAATTATAAACCGTACAAAAATTATCAAGAAAAGCGTTAATTATTATATTAAATTTTATATATGACATGCCCATGGATTCACTGGTAATTAATAAACTTGTTTTTAACTTAATAATGTTAAATTAATTATAAAATACATGGTGTAACATTGATATATTTATAAGTGTAATATATCAGTGTAAATGTGTATTTTATTTTTTATTATATCAGAATGTATTTTGTTTGTTTACTTTCAGTAAATTAATAATTTTTTTAAAAAATAGTCTTTTGTTCTCGACTTTTCAATATGCTCGCGCCCCTTTGTAGAGTTGTCACGCCCCACAGTTTGAGAAACATTGAATTAGACTATATATATATATATATATATATATATACACTTTTAATAATATTTATTTATTACTAACTATTTTTATAGATATTAGTAAAAAATAGATAATTTTAATTTAATTAATATCTTATTTTATTTCTAATCTATTTTTTAACTGATTTGCCCATACACGGTAAGGGATACTGAAAGCTGGTCACAACCGATTTGCCCGTAGGCTGATGTACAGGATCTGATATTTTCTTCTTTCTATCTTAGATTTGCACATATTTTTAATTCTTATAGTGAGATTATTAGTGTTCGTGTTTTTAAAAGATGTAGTTTGTCCATGGCGCTGAAATACTTCTTATCCGGGATTTTCATTGTGGTGAAGGCTGGAATTTTTCATCAAAGGCAGGAATTTAAAATCTTGAAAATATTTGATACAGAACAGGGATTAGCAAGGCAATACGTAATTCATTGCTTGAGAAGAAATAAGAATGGAAAGATAATCAAAAAAAGCCGATATGATCTCTATCCCCAGTTGCAATGTAAAACTTTGTATTACACCATGCTTCAAATTGTGTGCGTGCATATTCATATGCACACACAACAAAACCTCAAAAAAAGGTAAGAACATGACAGTTTTTTGTAAGTATGAGATAAATTCTTTTTAAGATTTATGAAACATTCTGCACAGCATGCAGAGTGTACTTATAAAAAAGCAAACATTAAGGGCTTTTTGTGTTCCACAATTATAAAATTAAAAAAAGTGTGAGTACTTTAAAACTGAAAATTAAAATAAAATTCTTTCATTTTCACATTCTGTTAAGTATTATACTTAGTTATATGCAATAAAAAAATGTGTCTTTTTAGGAACATTTTAGGCAAAAAAAAAATTGACAGCTTAAGGGGTTAAAGAAAGAGATAATGAAAGGTTGAGTAGAGTACTTAAAAAATTTAATTCGTAATATATTTTATAGAAAGATAACAGGGAAAAAATAGCATATGTTGAGTAACTTAAAAGAAAATCCTTAATTTATTAATATTCATGAAAGTTATTTTGGAAAAAAAAAGACATATTAGACACACACTAGGCTTTACTTTTTTTCTTCTTTTAATACAGAATAGGTTTTTGCAGAAAAAAAATATGGGTATATTTCAGAGGGTTTTTTTTAAAGTATATGTGCACAGTAACTGTAAAAAAAAATAGTTCTCACAGTTATAAGGAATAATAAAAATTTCATTTTATTCGTATTTACAAAACAAAAATGAAATAGAACTATTTTGAAATAAATCGGAAACACTTGCAGTGAATAAAATTTATAAGCCCACTCAAATTGTTTAAAAAGAATCAGTGAGTAATATTTATTGCCAAAGTTAAATACACAACACGTAAATGAAACTTTATAGGAAAAGCATATATTTAGAAATTTGAAAGAGAGATGACTCCTTTAAAGAGAAAAATAATCAATGATTCATTCAAATAAAGTATTTGAAAGGGCTGTTTTGGGATACATCAATGAACCTATCAAGTTTTACCGTAATATTTGATCAAAAATATCGCTTTCAGGGATGAGGAAATGTAAGACCCTTTTGATCAAAAAGCCATGAAAACGATTTCGCTTCTTCAAAAGTTACGTACATCCCCACTTTTCACCTTAATTAAAGTACGAAAAATTCGCAGTCCCTTATGCTGACATTTACGAAATTCTAAAAGTAATTCTGTAAATAGAATAAGATTGAAAATTTTAAAACAAACTCCATTTAGAAACGGAAGTTTTTTTTTATGTGGTGTTGTTCAAATATCGTTTTCATATGCGAAGAAAACTTGAAAAAGAAAAGGTTGAAAACATAATAAAATAATGTGAAAGTTTCTGAAACCATGTCTAGGTTACATAATTGGATGTTAGTAAGAAATAAAATTAAAAAAGTCTGTAATAAATTAAAAGAGTAATATGTTATAATCTTCTACCGAGTAAATATGAGGAAATCCTTATTTTTTTTTCCATCTAGGGCAATCTTTCAGAACTTTAATTTTCCGAAATTTTTAATAAATTACATCTCTAACCCTTATTTTTGTTTTCGTAAAAATTTTAGACATTCATATTCCAATACGTACAAGAAATTCAATTAAGTTGACTGTTTTCGTTCGGGACAGTGATTTTTCAAAAGCGTAAAAATGAATTATTTATTTTTATTTTCTTAATTATTTATTTTTATTTATTTAATTAATTATTTATTTATATTTTTTTATTTATTTTTATTTATATTTATTTATTTCTATTTTCTTTAATTTATTCTTATTTATTTATTTTTATTTGTTTATTTTATATTATTTGATTTATTTATGATCATTTATTTTTATTTTATTTATTTATTCAATTTTTTTTTTATATTTAGTGTAAGTTGAATTAGAATATACATATAACACATTGTTTGAAGAATATTAGTACAAGAAAAAATTATTCAAACACAATTTTGGCAAAAAATGAATAAAGAACGACACATTCTTCTTTGGTGAAAAATGTTTCGATAGTAAAAATATTTTGCTTATATATAGCTAAGCCTTCTCTACAGAGAGAAAGAGACCAAACTAAGAGATTTGAAAAATTTACATAAGTTTTGGAGTTACAATTAATTGAAAGAATAAGCGGTGTTTTTTTGCTAAAATTTCTCTACTTTGATGTATTAAAATATGAACAAATACACTCCTAAATTATAAATCTAAAAAATTCTAGTTCAAGTTCTGCAAAGAAGCCTTAACTATATGTAGGCAAATTAGGGGAAAAAATGTCGGCATAGTACTAGTATTATGGAAGCACTTTTCATAAAAGGAAAGTGTTTTGAAAGTATGTCATTTTTTCTTAGATTTTTGTAAAAAAAAATTAGATTTAAATAATTTTTAATTGTATTCATATTCCTACAACAATTTTTTATTTTAATTCAACTGGCACTAAACATTATATATAACAAAAATTATTCATTTATACGTTTTAGCAAAATCACGTAGTCAGTACCTTCAGGATAAGTTTTAATGTGTTTTTTATAATTAGTATATGCATTTATTACGCGCATGAATGCAAAATAATATAAAAATAATAAGTATCTTTCATGAGATAAATGAAATTTTTAGGCAAAGATATAAAAAAAAAATGATAAAAAGGACGAAAGTACTGCATATTCAAATAGAGCCAGTCAATCCAGTAACATGAAAATTATTCCAGTGTTCTCTAATTTTTCATTTAATTAAGAGGTACAAATAAAATAACATAACTCATGTATTTCTATACTTTTACAAAGAAATCAAAATGTTTTCTTAATATATTAAATGCAACCCTTTTTTTCCTCAAACCGAATTTCCCTTTGCTATTTTTTAAAAATTCAAAATTAAATAAATTCTTTCGAGCCATAGTTTTCTAGGAAAAAATAATCGTTTCTTTTAAGCAAAAACGAATTTATTCGAACAGATTCTAATTTGTGCTGAATATTCTAATCCCATTTGCTCTTATCTTATCAAATAGAAGCTTATTTTAATATGCCTAACTCGCATAATAAAATTTCAAGCGCTTCTCGTTAATTATCTTTATGCTCAATCCTTCATTTAAAAAAAAATCTCATTTAAACTGAAATGCTTGGTTTAGAGATGCTTACTAAAGACTTCTTTAAATTACACTCAAAGAAAAAAAATTACAAACCGATTAATTTTTTTCAAGAAACTTCTGAGGTGAAGATAAAAATGATTCTTAAAAAAAAACTATATATATACCAATAATTCTAGTTAACTTGGTTAATATTAATGTCACTTTAGAATAGATAACAGTTCAAATAAATAATAATAAATATGAATCTCTCCTCATTACTATGTAATTGTACGCACATAAAATTTATACATAAATTAACTCGGATACAATAAAGAGTTTCAGGTGATTGGTCTAGTTACTCACTACTGAAAAATAACAAAAAAATTATGAAAAATTTAAAAATTATGTATGCAGAATAAAAATTTTAAAATGCATCTTTCAAATATATAAAATTTCCTTAAGTTAGTATTCACAATTTTCTAAGAAAAAAAACTAATGTTTTAATATTTAAGGATTTAAGGTTATTAATTTAACACAAAGAGTGAAGATTTAGTCTATTAAAACGTGAGATATATAACTTTAATACTGTGTACTACTCTATCATAATGATATACAGACTCAGGGCTTTCATTTACACATTTATGCCACGATTTCAATCTCCATAGTACATTGGAGTTTTATTTTCTAACATGAACAGAGAAGACAAAGCATTACCGATAAACTACCTAATTACATATCTCTTAATCTACTGCGTTGGTAGAGTTAGACTTCAATCTCGCATAAAATGTAAATGCTCCATAAATTTTAAGGACATTGATTTATCAATTCCAACTTAAACTTTTGAATTCAATGAATGTCGTTCCCTTTAAAGCAATGTAAAATAGATTTTCAGATATTTTTATCAAACAGAAACGAAATTTACATATCTATATGAAAATTACAGAGCTAAAAGAGGATTATAAATACTTCAGAGAATATCTGAATTTTATTCCTTCAAATAAAGTATTTCTTAAATATTTCTAAATAATTAGTAATTCTTGAAGAAATTGCATTTTTTAAAGTACGAATTGAATGTTCTCTTCTTCTGATTCAATGGCTCAACAGCCCTGGGTGGCCATTTCAACTTTGGGCAACTCTTTCCCAGTTTTTAATCTTTAAAATATTAAGATCTTGTTCGATAAAATCAATCTATCTTAGAGGGGTCTGTCCCGAGGTCTATTTCCCATGGGTTTTGTCAGAAAGATTTTCTTGCAGAACAATCTATTCTAGCCATATGACTAGACCGTTTAAGTCTCTGTAATTTGACGAATTTTACAATATTAGGTTGTTTGTAAATGTTATAGAGTTTCAAATTATATCTTCTCCATGATCCATTCACTTGAACCCCACCAAGAATTCAACGTAAGATCTTTCTCTCGAAAATTCCCAAACCTCTTCCTTCACGTAAAGTCAGTGCCCAAGTCTCTGATGTATAAATCAGGATAGATCTTATAAGACTTTTATAAAGAAACAATTTAATTCTTAATTTGAGAAACCTGGATTTTAAATAACTTACAAACTGGAATAGTGAATATTTTTTATTATATACATTTAATTACACTAAGGGAAAATTATTTCATTGATACGTAGCTGAATTTTCAATGCCTTAAACGTCATAAAGATAACTAATTGAAATTATGAATTATCAGAGTAACTTACTACTCAAATTTTTATAACTAATATAAGGTTTGGATTGTGACATATCTAGAAATATACATATACATAAACCTTTGCTATATTTGCAAGAGTTTTAATTTCTATTAATATCTTTTGCAACTAGTTGTTTAATCTGGTTTTGAGTTAATTGAAAATCATTACCAAAAAACAGCAGAAGGGAACTTTTTACGTCATTATATCCCCAACAGCTTGAAGTTTTCAATGTTGTTCTATGAAACAAGGTCACGTTTTTTTCCCCATCGATCAATTGGAAAGGGATTCATCAACTCTCACACCATTACAATAATGACTATTGCCTTCGATGCAGAAAAGCAAAATCAGTCTCCAACAGGCGACCTTTCCCTATAAGACGTTAGAAATTCAATAAAAAATATGCACCCGAAGGGCTCATTTATTCTCATCAGAATAAACGACGAAGCAGATCGACCGATGGGCTTCCAAATCACTTAAACTTATAGCATTTTAGTATTTTTATTCATTCCAGTACGCTCTGGATCGCAGACCGGGTCGCACTTGTTTTGGAAATTTCAACTCCAGACTTTTTACGCCGGAAGAAAAATGATTAATTACACGCTAGATTAAAAAGACTTAAGAGAAATGAGTTTATTTCAGATACTTAGTAAAATTCTGTAAAATGAAGATGATTACAAAATTCATCCATTATTCCGGGAAAGAAAAGATAAGAAATTTGTAACCTTATATTAGATTGAAGTTTTCGAAGCACTGTAATTAAGTTTTTAATTCCGGGGTTCAGATTTCAAGTAAAGTGGAAAAGATGCTTAGGGGAGATTAAAACCGACATGGCACCTCTTGGTTTTGATTGACTTTAAAGTGTCGGATAAGAACAACAGCTTTAAGACGTTAAATAAATAAATTAACCCTTTTTTTAAAAAAAACAAAGCAAAGGTGCTTTACAGATTTATTTTCTCGTTGTTTTCAGCAATTAATTATATTAAGAAAAACGTAATGCATTTAGGAAATTACTATTCAAGTGTAGGATGAAACTCTCTCTCTCTGAATAAAAAGTTGCTATGGAGTATTGCAAATGGTTGAGATAAATTGGATGAGATGACAATTTTTTTTACTGCATCCCTAAAAAAGCATTATTAGAACTTTTCTTTTACATAGTATTATTTTTCCTTACGGTTGGAACTTAATTAAATCATACAAACATATCACTTAAAGAGAGAAAATGGGGAAGTATGAAACGAATAAATGCAGAAGGTTAAATTGCATTGCGAAATAAAAAA
Source organism: Trichonephila inaurata madagascariensis (assembly GCA_019973955.1). Classification (NCBI taxonomy): domain Eukaryota; kingdom Metazoa; phylum Arthropoda; class Arachnida; order Araneae; family Nephilidae; genus Trichonephila; species Trichonephila inaurata. The sequence goes on from BMAV01023577.1 coordinate 537,779, forward strand.
AACAAAATATGGGCAGAAATACTTTTTCTTGGAGTTTTGCTTACTATATTTTAACAGTTATACTCAAAAGTCCAATAAAAAGGTTTTATCTTTTTCCTGAAAAGATGATGATTATAATGATTTTTTTTCGATGTATGAAAATAAAACTATTCGAATAGTTATTTTATAAGCAAAGGCTTATTAAAGATCATTTTTATTTTCCTCAAGAAAAAAAATGTGAGATTTTAGTACAAGAATTTACTGTCTAATTTTTTACGTAAGACAAAGTTTGATTTTAAATACGAAACTTTCTAAAACTTTTTTTAACATAATCTGTTAATAAGAAAGATTTATAAAGAAACTATATGCAATGAATGTGAAGTTTCTTTTTTTTATTGTTTTTCAAATTTTTCAAATATCTCACTAACAGAAAAAGAAATTCGGGTATATAATTTTTGGAAAGAAGTTAGATTCACTATTCATTCAACAGTAAAATTGTTGGTTTTACTTGAGCTTTTTTAAGTACAGAAAACCTAATAATTACATCAAAAGTATTTAAAAAATATCAACAGAAAAATGCCTTGAAATTTGTAAAATCTTACTTAAAGGAAAATAGTTTTGATAAATGCATGAGAAACTTGCCATGACGTATAACTATGCATTAAAAAGATGATTTGTCTAACAATTAAACAAAGAAAAGCTTACACAAATACATTTGAGAGAAGACCTGGAATGCTTTAAAAAGAAAAAATGTGAGATATTTCTGCGAAACAGACATCTTCACTAAAGTAATAATAGTAACATAAAAAGATATATCCAGTTGTTTACAGCAGTGAAAGCTTAGAAACTCACTCAAATTATTTTTAAAGTCATAGAGTCCCCTTTTTGCACAGTATGATGAAAGACTAAATCAAGATATACGGAAAGTAAGACACAAAGCAAAAAATAAGTATAAATAACTTTTCACTCTTTAATGAAAGTGATTCCAAGAAAATTCGACACAAAAATTAAAAAACTAACCAAAGAATACATTAAGAAAAAAAAACCATATTTTTCGTTCGAAAATGTAAACAGAAAAGTTTAAGGAATATTAGAACTGTAAACACACACACTGTAACTGTAAACACACACACAATACTCAGTAATTAGTTGTGTGTCCAATATACATATCATAAATTAAGACTTTTAATATGCAGATAACATTTTGCCTGGAACATATATTAGTTCGCTTGAATACCTTTGAGTTGTTTTTTTTTAATGAAAACAGCTTTTAAGAACTGAGTAAATTCTCAGAAGACGCATAATATCAATATATTTAGAACTAATTACAAAATATTGACTAAGAGTTTACGGAAAGCTTAAATTTCACTCATTATTTCGTCTATATTATTTTGAATTTTTGACCTCCGATCCTGTTACTATGTTCACAATAACAAAGACAGCTTCATGTTAAATATATTTTAATGTGTTTTCGCGAAATAATCACAACAGAGCCACATACTGATTAGTAATTTGTTTTCATATACTCTTCTTCGTTCAGATTTAGTTAGAAGAGGCGAAATTATTTCAACTTCGTTTTATACCAAAGGAAGAGAAGATAGAGGAAAACAATTATCATCGAGGTGAAGAGAATTGATGCAATAGAATACTCAACAAAATGTGGAGCTGATTCTTTCTGGAAAATATTTTCGCTCAATTGAACAATTCGCACAGTCAGAGAAACAATTCTAACTAGCTTTTTAGTTCTAAAACAATGACCAATTGTGTCGCAAGTCAAATATTCGAATTATTCTCGTGTTTGATTCGCCTGACTGCGATTCTTTATTTTAAAAAAAATGTGAAGTATGCTCTTTTTTAGTTAATGGGATGACATGAATATTTCATGATGAGGAAAGTAAATCCAGTAATTTGAGTACACTAAATCATGTTAAAATTCCCTCAGATAAATTTATTCAAAATGAAAAAAAAAAATTGTAATCAAACTGAATTCTGTTAATTGTGTATTTTGGTATTTATTGTTGCATGAAAGGCTATCTATTGAGATTGAATTCAAATAGGACATTTACTAATATCAACTAAAATGTCGTTAAATCATAAAAAATATATGCATACAGCTTCTTTTCCAACGTTCTCTCCATCCCAAAGAGGGACTAGAATGGAGAGTTCCCCACCCCCAGTCACTGACCAAAAGGGAACAAAGGGAATGGCAGTGACTTGTGACGTGATATTAACCATTTTTTGAGTGTAATCGCATTATATATTGTGGCAGAAATAAAATAGAGTTTATACAGTCCATTTTGAAAAGTTGTTCTGCTTTAGTCTTGTGAATATACTGTACTGCAGTGATCTCCAAACTGTGTTTCACGAAGCATACCTAGGGGTTCCCTCAGTCAATGCAAAAAAAAACAAAAAAAACAAAATTGAAAATAAAATTTCAAATATGTATGCAAAATGAATTCATGTTCAGTATGAAGTTCGCGCAACCACAAGTATCTAAAGTTTATCCCAGTCATTAAAACTGAAAATTTTACTTATACATAAATATATATATATATTTTATTTTGTGATACTTTTTAAACACTATAGTTTATACAGAAAATGAATATTAAAACATTTTTTCTTTATATGTTCTACCTATTAGATTGTTTATATTGCATTGTTTACTATCCCCGGGTTCGATGGAATGATTTTATACTCGTTAGTCTAATGTTTTGCACAACTAAATAGTTTTCTAATGGAAAATGCACCTTTTTTCATTTGTGTGTTTGTGTATGGGGGAGGGGCAATTATAAAGAAGATGGAGCAACTTATTGGCATATCAACAGATTCGACGTTAAAATCTAAATTTAACCAAGAACAGTTCCCCTAAATTTTAGATTGCAAATTCATACAAAATACACATAATTTCTTCCACAGTTAAAAACATTTAAAATGTCGTTAAAAACAATGTATTTAAGTGAAAAATATTTTTCAACATGAGTGGCTACAAAAACAAAATTAAAAAAGAATTTAAACGCAGAATTCGAGAGAGAGAGAGAGAGAAATGCGACTGCACTTAATTTCAACAGGCCTAGACTTCGACAATTTGTGTAAAAAATGCAATCACATATCCCATTTACTAAATATAATGCAAGTGTAGGTCACACTTGGATCATAAATTAATAATATTAATGTGAGTAAGGTATATTAAAATTGCTCTAATTTTCTTAAGAAACAAGTTGTCTTAACATAAAGTGCTTATAACATGTTGATCAAGTTTAAATAGTATTTTAAGATATATTGTTCTAAGTGTGTGTGTGGAATGGGGTTCCTGGAAAATACCTAATAGTTCCAAGGGTTGCATCAGTCGAGAAAGTTTGAAAACCACTGCTGTACTGTAAAATAACCGCTTGAAACTACAATATAACAGTATGAAAGTTTACTGCTTTCTCATTACAATACAAATGTGGAGTTAGATGTTTTGTGTGGGTTAGCTGAGATTTACACTACTAGAGATTTGATTCATTTAACTAGTTAGCAAGTCCTTCCTTAGATTCATACTGTTAAAGTAATTATTGTCGTGAAATATTCTGTGTTTAGATTTCATTGTGTGTGTGTGTACATTGGATTCGATTTATCAGTTCCAGAAAATCAGCGTCCAAGTGCTTACAAATCTTTTGATGCTCACAGACAAGTGCATTTTGATTATTTAGTAGTGGTTAGATAATCGATCTTCCCCTCGTACCTTGAGTTAACCTAGAAATCAATAAATAGTTAATTGATTAAAATGGCCTTTGTGATTATTCCTTAGTGTTTTGTGTCTTGTCGACTATTGCTAGTGGCAAGTCGAGTTCCAGTCACAACCTTTCGAGTTGGATAGTCAGAGTTAAAAGGGACCGATACAAATTGACTACAAAACTATTCCCATTTCGAAGCAAAATAGCATCAAAATAATTTAAAAATTCCGTTTATAACGGGAATTCAAAAGATAAGAAAATACATATTTTTTTAAGAGATTATCATTAATATTTTTTTATTTTTATTACAAGGCTTACTTTTATTATTTCTCTACTTATTTTGCATCTCCATTCAGAAGAACACCCATTATGATTTTTCTCGGTTATATTTAGTTAATAGTAGTCATATTTTTTTAAAAAAAAGGGGGGGGGGAGTGTTCTCCTCCAGTGGTGTAACAGAGAATATTAGGGCCCCCTGGAAAGTCAAGTTTTGGTCCCAAAGCCGGATTTTACAAAACATTGCAAAACCATAACATCAGGTTTTGGGCCCCCTATAATCCTGCCCCCCTCGCGATGCGGGGGTGTACGTTACGCCACCGTTCTTCTCAACAAACTCTTTTAACTCCTTTCTCGCTTTTATTCAAAGACAACTATTTATTCGTTATAATCTTAAATAACTCATCAAAGAGGAAATATGCTCATAACTCTTGTTTCCTAGAATGTGAAAAGCTAATGAAAGAGTGCTCGAGTACATTGTGCAAACAAAAAAATAAGAATTAAAATGAAGTTTTCTTCATTTAATCATGTAGGACATGTGTTACAATTTTTGTTAAAAGTGTACTTTTTCACAACCAACAATAAACTGCAAAAAAATTTCAGAACTTTTATAAAGAGAAATTTAATGCAAAGAGCAACTTTTTCAAACTTATTATGCACTTCAAAAATGATTAAAGTCAGATTATATGTATATACTTTATTAAAATTTACATTGCTTACCGTCTAGATATTTCGTAATATACATAAGCCCCTTCCCCCATTAGAACTTAATACTGAAGGAGAAGGGTAAGGGGGGGGGACTTCTGTGCTTATTAAAAGAAAGATAAACATTTGAAGTCTGTTTTTAATCATTTATATTTAGATAACAGCTTAAAATTGTCTCATAACTTTAAGGAAAGTGTTTTACTTTGTTCATTCTTTAATTTATTTGAAAAATTTTATTTGCTTACTTAGTACTAAGAAAAGTGTGCCTATTTACACTTTTTCCAACTAAAAGGTTTATATCTGACTTTAAAAAAAATAACTACATTGAGTGACCAGAATAACAGACTAACCAAACTTCAAAAGAAGTTCATGAAATAAGAATAAATGCATTAAATCTCGCTAGCAGCTACGATGATCGTGTAAATTACTAAGTATATGTTATTCTTATTTCTAAAAGATACTATTTCCTTATGTTATTCTTATTTCTAAAAGATACTATTTCCTTATTTCTTTTCGTCTGTTCTCAAGGGTGGATGAAGGCATCTGCAAAGGCTTAGAAACATCTGCCAAACAGGGGTGGTTTACAGATGGTATTCGACATGAAAGCAATTAAGAGCTGAACTTTCGATCCCAACCTTTGCTGAGTCGACGGCGAAGGACGAGTGTAGCGGCTGGAGGGCGAACTTCTTGATTAGATTTTACGCAAGAAAGCATGCAGTCCGTAATAATCTCATGAAATATAGCTCAAACCTATATATTTTCTCCTTCCCTACACAATTATCACCTAGTATTTTCCCTCTACATATCAAAACTCCACTCTCAAATATAGAATTTATTCATTGGAGCAAATCCATACATTTCATGATATCTAATAGCACTGCCTGGTAAGTGTCAAATAAAACATTTTCTCTCTTTTTTATAAATATAAGGAAAAAAAGCTGCGTTAGAAGAAAATGCAATTCGATAGATATATTTATAGAAAGGCGGTTTCATATATATGCATAATTTTACGTGTTGCATGATGAATGCTAATTAACTGTTATAAACTCCAATATCATGCTTTTTTTTTGTTGTAAGATCTTTAGCTTTACACGCTGGTTACAGGTTATTAAACACTTAACCCTCTACAGCACAGTGTAGATTGTAAGCAACATACCGTTTGATCGCTAAGCCAAATTAATAGAATTAATTTTATAACGTAGTCCGTGGTCTACATTTTGAGCTAACGAATTAGTACCAAAGGAAACAACTAGACAGCGCTACTTGTCGCAAATTTGAAATTGGATATCCGAGTATCAGCATTTACGAAAAGTGTCGCCTGGCTGCAATTTTTTAAAAAAATAAAATAACTGTTCAAAACTGCTTCAAAAATTGCTTCAACATTACTTTAAAAATTTACATCTTTCTTACCATGTGCTTCTGTACTAAAGAGTTTGAACCCTTAATTAAGTGTTGCCTCTGTGTATTTGTTTGTTTTTTCCTTCATAAAAAATTTTCAAAGAATTAAAAAATCCAGAAATACACTTATTTTATTTATTTATTTATTTTATCATCTCGGATCCAAAAAGTCAAATAAATCCGAGTTTGTGAGTGGCAGAAGGATAAGAGAACAGATTTTATGTTTAGTATCAAATTGCACCGCTTGTAAATGATTTACACATTTTTCTTCGATTTTTCACTCTCTTTTTATATATTTCTAATACATACTAAATTTTGTAAAGTTAATTCTTATTAATATATGAAGGGAATTGGTTCTGAAATTCCAAATAGTTAAAAGTAATAAGTAATGCTGTAAATATGTAAAAATAACACTTGTGTTGCAAAATATATGAAATACAAATAACTATCGAAATTTTAATAGTGAAAGACAATACATTTAATAACTTTAAGTAGATAATTATTTTAAAGATTACCGTTAAAATAATGGCTATGTTTATCGAGTTCCTTCAGAATTAAGATGAGTTTCAACAAAATAAATCATCATTAATTTTTAGTGATACACATACGCGCGCGCGCACACACACCCATGTATATAATCTTTAGTATCTCTAATCTGTGGAGTTTTTAATATGTGTGTGTGTATGACGTAGTTTTAACCTTGTTTTGGTTGTATATTCTTTATATCTTTCAAAAGGAATCTATTTCTGCCCTTGATTGATATAACATAAAAAATAAAGGTATAACAAAATAAACATGATTAAAATATTAAAAACGAAATTCGCAATCTGTTAAAGCATAAATATTAATTAACTCATAAAGCATATATCGCTCTTAATATCGCTATCAATTTTTTTCATATAATTACTTTCTTTGATGGATCACTAAAATCATATATATATGTATATATATACATACATAGAATTAAGTTCTTTAATTCCAAATATAGTAATCACGAAAAATGACGGTGGAAAAAAAAATGACAAATCAGTTTGCTCACCCCACACAATAGACTATGATGGATGACAAAATTACATATGCTATCCCAACTCTTTTTTGAAGCCACTAAATTTATATCCTTCCTAATCGATGGAAAATAATGAAGTCGAAAAAAAAAATATTTCAGCAGAGCATTTCGCATTTTGCGACACATTTTGGCTTTACTCCCGTTGTGAAAAGGAAATGAATTTAAGCTAGTATTAATTAAAAGAAAATAATATATGGCAGAGATCCGAGACAAGAATGGATAACTTCAAAGGAATGAACTCAGCGTGGTGCATATGAAATTGCGAATGGATTATATGTGCACAAAGAATAAACTACGTCAACAGAAATTCATGCACGATAATATCTTTCTCAAGAAAATGACAGTAGAACCCAAGCCTTCTTGACACCGAAGTAAACAGCATTATACACAATGGTATATATCAAATTTTTGATATATTTCAAAAAAGAAAATAAAGGAACTGAGGAGAAAAATGTTTAGAAAGCACATATATCTTTGCAGAAATATGTATAATTTTTAGCTGAATATTGTATAAAAATACGTTTTGTGATACAGAAGAAAATATATTATGCTCCTAAAAGAAAATCATTTAATATGATGCAATAGATGGAATAATCTTTCTCAATTATTTCTATTTTTTATATTTTCAATGAGTCACTCCTTTTATTTCATATTCTAGTCATTTTGGACTGTTATTAGAGGGATTCTTAGAAAAATAATATCATTTAGAATTATTCTTAAATTTAACTATTTCTACATACACAATAAGGTGAACAGAATTTTTTTTTTTTTTTGAAAAATTCTAAATCTTCCAAAGCGGAAAAGATTTTCTGTAGTATATAAATTAAGGGAAACATAAAATAAAAAATGAGTGTTTATGTTATAAGTGAATTTAAGTTTATGAAGTTTATGTATTTGAGATTTTTTTATGATATAAAGTCAAAGTAATTTTCATTAAAGAAAGTATATTAAAGTTTTTAATATTTATTGCGCTGAGAGGAGTTTGCAAGAAAAAACATTTAGTACATTTATTAGCTTCTTTAGCATTAAAGTTTTTTAAAAACTCTGTCGAAATTGCAATGCACAATAAAGCGAAAGACGGAAAACGGACGAATTGATTCGACGGTTTCAGAGAAGGAGAAAGCTGGGGTTATGAAATTTGCAATGTACATTGTACAATTCACTACTAATTATTGAATTATTAATAATCATCATTTTTGTTTATTTATATTGTAGGAAAATAACTTTATATTTTGTGTTTAAAATTATCTAATATGAATTTTTATAAATCTTTTTTCCATTTTTTCGAAAATTCAACCCTTGTGTGGCAATATTAGATTTTGAAACTATGTTTTTAAATTATTTTTCTTCTTATCATCTCTATATCCCAGCAGTGTGCACAAAAAAGGGGGAGCCTCCACGGAACCAGATCCCCCCCCATAGCCTTGAATTTTTTTTGATTGATGATAATCCTATGTATATAGTACATAAAATTTAACTATTTGTAGTTAACGATTTATTTTATTAATTAATGCTACTTATTAATCCAATAATTTATTTTTTAACTGTTTTTTGTTCTTAAAATTGGACAAAATCCAAAAGAATATTTTTGCCGTGCCGAATTAAGGCAGGATAGGAAAATGTTGGGCTTTTGCCCATGTCCCCCCCCCACCCCTCTCCTTGAAAAAAATTTTGTTTGCGCCATTGTACAGGTAAGTTCCGATTAATAATTATTTTTTCACTATATAACCGCGCTCCACCCTAATACTCAATGTTCTTATACAAAAGAATTTTTTTAATTTAATAAAAGTTTAAAATGATGCTGTCTATATTTAGACTTAAAATGTTAAAAGATTTTGATCTAGACTGTGCCTCGATAAATATACAGGAAATATGAAAATTTCTAAAGAGTACACTGAAATTTTTTTAAAAGATTATAAGCTGCCGTTTAAAACACTTTGACTGTAGCTAGTTTTATTACTGATCATTTGGAAGAAATAACTTGCAATAAACTCGTTTCTATTAATTGAAAAAAAATGCTTCTACAAGATGGAAAATTGATTCTTTAATTAAAGAAGTGCTTTAATATATATATAATTTGCATTCTTCTCTGGATTACATAATAAAAAATATAAAAAAATCTTCAGTTCTTTTACTGTGTTGAGAAAAGCTAATTTTATCAGTCTTCTTTTGTAGAGATTATTTATAATTAAATTATGCAAAGTAAAAAGAAAAAAATCATATAAAGGACAAAAAAATACCATATATATTTTATTAACAATATCAACTAACTTATAGTTCGTAAAGTTTTGGCAGTTGATTATCAGTCAGTTGTTTTAAAATAAAAAAAAAAAAAAGAAAGAAACGCACACATTTTGATTAGGTTTGATTTTATAATATTGCGATGCTTTTCAAAATTCCTAGAGTTATCATGCTTACATAAATATACCTTTTTACTCCTAGCCTTAAGTAGCTATTTCGTACAATATCAAAAAAGTCCTGGCCTTTTTTTTTTTATCACATAATGGAACGTAAATGATAAAAAAAAATAATAATAAAATAAAATTTAAAAAAAAGCAAGACCGTTTTTATGAAAGATCATTGGCATTCACTAATATTATATGATAAAGAATCGAATAACTGGCAATTCAGTTTTTCAGCAAATAAAGGAGTTAGTCGGACTGCACAGTACTCAAATGTAATTTTTTTTCCCGTCAGAACAATACAAAAAAGTTCTAATCCATGTGCGTTTAGCTAACAGCATGTTTTGCTGGAAATTTCATTCAAAAAAATATAAAAACACAGCAGCAAATAAAATGCATCATACACCTGTTATCTTCAGGACCTTAAATAACATTTATGGGTGTGTGTTTCCTTTTTATATTATTAACTTAATACATGGTTTGAAGAAAGAGTGTTCAGCATGATAAAATACTCACAAAAACAAAATGTATTTCAAGACAAATTATAGGAACTAGATTTTCGTAAAATTTGATTCAAACTTCTTAGAAGCAACAGAAATTAATTGTTAATCAATACTTGACTTTTTCTTATATTACATTATAAAAATACGCTGTAAAATTCTGATATCATCAGCTAGAGAAAAATCCAAACAGCGAAACAATTTTAAAATGTAAAATAATTCAACAATTATCACTACATATAGATTATTTACTACAGATTCCCATTGAGTATAATGCTCTAATTTTAGAGAATGGAAATTCTTGCAATACTATATAACTA
>BMAV01023577.1:548683-561534 GCA_019973955.1 Trichonephila inaurata madagascariensis
ATACCATCAGATATATATAATAGATAATACATAATATATACCATCAGTTAATTTTTTTTCGATATTCTTATGTATTTAAAAAAGATTTTTAAATACTACTGCTAATACCATATAATAAAAAATAATTGAAGGAAAGAGAAGTATAACAATTAAAACCGACGAAGTGCAAAATAAATACCCAGACCTATCTTCCTTTTATCTTGACTTTTAGTAACATTTTGTTGCAGAACAATTTTCTTTTTAATTCATTGTTTTCCGACGGTAGTTTATTTGCCAGGTGGCATGTCACCCGAGAGAAAATTATGCAAGGTAGTAGTTAATTTAATTAACCTGACTTTGATTTCAGGAATAAATTAATTATCACACCGCGAGGTACAAATTCAACACTTACTTAAATATTACAGAAAAATTATGTGGTACATAATTATGTCCAACTAAAAAATCTGAGCTAAATCAAAGTGATTAATATTTTGAAGCGAATTAAATTTAGTCAGACTGCGTGATTTTTTTTGCATCGCGAAAATACTTTTCTTAGATAAACCTAATTAAAACAATAAAGTTTATTTAAAGTCAGCAGAACAACTGCTTTAATTAATGGATGATTGGTAATTAACTGTTGTTTGTAAATCTCCTGAGAAAATAACTCATTTAATGAATCTCTATTTCCCTTTATTTATTAAAATCACAACTTTTCGTTATGTTAAATTATGTACTTGCAAACAAAATCTATAAATAAAACACCCTTGATTAAATTTTTGAAAAATTTCTTTAACATTTTTTTTTAATACAAGTGTTTAATTTATGTTATGAAAATAAGCCGGCTGGGAGGCGTAGTAGGTTAGGCGCTGGCCGTACAAACCCAAGTTTGTGGGTTCTACCCCGCCCCAAAACCGTGGAAATCGACAGCGTCCATGTCGTATGATTACGTGGCATATTAAAGATCCTTAGAGTGCTTGTTTGGTTTGGGTACTCTCGGCTAAATTAAATTCCTGGTACAATTTCGCATCGTCAGAGCTCAGGTGCATCCCTCTGGGTAGGTGACGACTGGGTGTCAAAATTACATTATGGCAATTGGTCACTTATATGGTGTCACACTAAAAAGTGATACTAGCTCCCGGGGTATGTACTAGGTCTGCAATGGTAATAACCAATCCGCAGTCCCATTTGAAAAAAAAAGTTATGAAAACAAAACATTACATAACAATTATGAGAATATCCGAAGTAAATACTGAGTCAAACAAGAAAGCAAGTAATAAAACATCAATCAATATCCAGTCTATAAACTCGTTTATTGAATAATACCACGCAGCATTAAGTATTGTGTGATTAGGAAAGAATTCATCAAAATATTCACGCAATAGGAATGTTTAATTTGTGGAAAGATAGAACCTTGAATTACTATCGGGTCACAACTGGTTATTGAAAGAAAATTCCAAGAATATTTAATAGGAAATATGAAATGGGAACATTTTAGTTTCCGTATTTTCGACAGATTTATTATGCAAGGCATATAACTCTTCACTGATCCAGATGGAGATTTGAATACTTATTTCTGTAAGTGTCAGTACCGTAAAATCCGGCGTATAACGCGCACCTATACTTTGAGTGGCAATTTTTTTTTTTATTTTTAAGTATATTCGCCGTATAACGAGCATCTCCTTTTTTACGAAGAAACCTGAAATGCATATGAGCAATACTCATATGTTTTTAAGTCATTTTTTCGAGGTATTAATCAAAGCTTTAGAAAAAAATAGTATACTTCGAGAGCTACAACCCTTTAAGTTCATACGGAATGTCATTTCTTTTAAATAAACATTATTTCGATCTGTGTAAAAGTCTAATTTTCTTCTACGCACATCTTTTTTTTAATTTTTAAAGCTTTCGTTTTTATACCCGGCGTATAACGCGCACCCTTAAATTTCGATCGTGTTTTTATGTTCAAAGGGCACGCTATACGCCGGATATTTTACGGTAAGTCAAAATTTTTGATAAATTTGTAATAATCACCCAAATTATATAATTTGCTTTTGGAAACATAATGGATGAACCACAATATTTCAATCATTTAATTTCATTTCCATTAATTCTGAAATATTATTAAAAAGAGGGGGGAAATATACCAACAATAAAAGAACATTTAAAAATTCTCCTACAATTTATAACGTTGAATTGAATCCAGCTTTGAAATCAAAATTTAGAATTTTAGCCATAAATCAATGTTTCATTAAAAAAATTAATATAACTCATCAATCTTTATCACAAAGAATAACCTTTCATTCTTCTCATTTAAACAAGAAAAGAATATGAATTACTCAAGTTTATAAATCCTGTTTATCAAACTTTTGATAATTGATTTGGTGAAAAAAATACAAAATTTTTTGCAAAAAAAAATGCACTTAATCATTTTCTTGCAAAAACACGATCATTAGACATTGATTCATGGGTATCTAAGCGTTATCTAAAACTTTCGCGTGGTATTCTATAAGTTGTCACACGTTTAATATCTCTATGTATATATATATATGATGAATCCCCAGTTCTTCATGTGTCAGTTGGGGTAAACTTCCTACCAGAACAACTCAACCCACCTCCCGCATAAGGACTTTGACTTCTACCTCGGCGGACTTACGAAGAACCACGTGAAAGAACGACGCACTGGCTCCTGATCGACGCTGAAATAAGACTCGTTTTGTCATGGCTTGGAGTACAAACTGCTTTGCTGAACATGAAAGATAAAATTGTGACATCTCTCGCGTTCTTCTTCTAACATAACCTCTACGTTCTTTGACGGCCACGATTAATGGCAAAACTTTTCCAACCCAAATCCAAGAAGTGAAACGAAGCATAGATGCAAATAAGATAACCTTTAAAGGGATAGAAAGTTTAGTGAGCAAGGATGGCAATTTAGAGAAAGCTCTGTTTGGAAAAGGTAGAAGTGTAATTTGACGGCCTACCAAAGCATCACGGATATCAAGCCATTACTACAAGGTGCATACTATTGCACGCGAGCCCAACAGCCTACCTGAAAGTGTTTGAACCGTTGAGTATTCAACCAAGGTAGGAAGATTATATTCTGAACGCTAGTATATTATTGAGACGAGATTAGGCAGATATAATATATTTATATTGATAAGTGATCTAATTGCGCGATCTGAGTTAGTTAAAACTGCGTACTTTGGTTTATTCTCACTTAATATAAGTTTGTTCGATATCTAAGTAATTTAAGTTAAATTCTTAATAAAAGTCATATTAAGAATTATAGAATGTCTCATCATTCCGAGAATCCCACACCTCTAACTTACGCGGAAACCCCACGACATAGCTATCGAACGATGGCCATGTCGCAAAATATAATATGATAAACGGCTCCTGTCATTCTACTTCAATACATGATTATATATATATAATGCTTTTAAGCTTTCATTTGTAGTAGATATTATTGTATTTTTTGGTTTTGCCTTTTTTTACTTTACGATCTTTTGTGGACTAAGAAGCTAAGTTAGATGTTATGTGCTACTCATCTACTTTTCTAAACAGCATTACATAGAAGAACAGAATTGGACTAGCCAACCGTTGGATACTTAAAAAGTAACTTCGTTCAGACTATCTCAAGTCTCCCACCAAAGTCATAAAAATATTCCATTTCAGGTGTCTTCTTCACCATTTACTGGTATTCCAGTACAACGAGATATGTTATCTAGAGTTAACTCTATGCAGTTTCCAGAGGATATTTAGATAACTGAGCCAAATCTCAGAGGAGATTTGAGGAAGAAAAGAAAAAAACCCCGAATAATATGAAATGTGATCCCCGTCGACCTGGTACATACATATCACTTCGTGATTTAATGTCGGAAATAATGCTGTTAAGCACTGTTCAGAAAATTAAGTTCCCACTAGTCGACTCCACTAAAAGGATATAATGCAATCTACGCTCTTCACACACGGCTACTTGTGTATTGAAAATGGAGAAAGCATTTGATTACTTATTCTTAAAGTCCGGCGAGACAAATCTCCAACGCACAGATTTGTTACAAATTATCAACTAGACACTATTGTTAAAAAATAATCCAATTGTCAAGATAGCTGTATATTTAATTGTTTAAGCTTGATGTGAAATACATATAGATTCTACAAAAATAAAACGTCAAAATATCGGGCAATTTTAGCTTTTGCACAATAAAGGTATGTAACTGCATAAAAACATTAATTTGTTAATTTTACATGCGTTTAAATAAAAAAAAATAATGATTATATTTATATATTAAATATTACATTAAATTTTGATTCGAAAAAAAAATTTCGCTACATGTTTATAAACAATAACATACTTATTTCAATGAAAGGTAAACCTTTAAATATTGAAGCAGATATTCAATTTTGACATAATTATATCACATTAAAATGTTGAACAAAATCGACAAAATAGCTCTTTTGCTCAAAGTTAAATATTCCTACTCGAATTCTCATTCCTAATGAAAACAATATTGTATTATTACGATTCACTCTATTTTAGTCAATGATATAAAATTTATTAAAAGGATCGAAAATTTTATTCAGAGAGGAAAGAGAAATAGCTTTCAGTGAGAGTGGAAAAAGGAAAATAAGCTCTCTTTCTCTCATTTAAATACTATCTATTCTCACGAGAAAATATAGAATATGCGAATAGTACGTAAGTTAATTTTCGTAGAAATTTAAAACGAGATATTTAATATGTCCCATATTTTATCTAAATGGAAACAATTGGTAAATGAAAAAAATAGATCTGTTTAAGTGTAATCATATCAAATAGACTTTCTGAAACGTCATAATTCATTTGCAGTCATTCTACGTAGAAACCTAATAATGGAAAAAAACCAATTTGATCAGGAATTGAATTTTTCCATTATAAATAGAAAGGCGTATTCGACTAAAAGGAAATATATTTTGCTAATTTATTTTCGTAAACAGCATTATATTTATTGTTCGGGACATAAGGTTTTCTAGTAAAATATAAATAGCATTAAATGCATGTATGCATGAAAATAAAGTAATATAAAAACGAAAACTGGAAAAAAAAACTATCCTTGTTTAATATAATTATGATAAGTATCATAAACCTATCATAAGCTGACAAGCTAAAAGTTAAATACAATGAAAAAAATAAAAACTATTTCATCAAACCATACAACTAAGTTTTGCGTGCCACCACACACTAAAACCAGAAAAAAACTAGTTTACATTTCAACTCTTTTTAGAGTGATAAAAAAAATGTTTTAAAGCAGCAGAAATTTATGCATAAAATAATTTATTTTCATTAAAAATGAAGAGTTTATTACCAAAGAATCATCTTGACATTTAACAATTTGTTTACACATGTTCTCCTTTTATCAAACCCTGGCATTTGAGAAAATAGATCTGTTAAAAAACGAATGGGGTTGAAAAAATATAGTTCTGAACAATATAAATTTCTATATATCATTCTTAATTCTTATCCTCTCAACTCTTTTTTTCCCAATATATACAGCACAAAATAAATCTTTTAAGGATGTTTTTCAAATTATTTCAAAAAAATATTATGAAAAAAATTCTCAGAAGACTGCTTTTGACATCTAGTCAACTAGGTACACACAAATATTTTTCTTACCGTTTGGATTTACCAGTAATTCTATATTATCTTGATAAACTGAATTTTTATTCTTAAGGATAGAATTACATGACTTTAATCTAACTTTTAGAATTCAGATTCAATTATATTTTATAGATCGAAAGAAAATACATAAAGAAAGAAAAGATGAAAAATTTATGATCTTCACAAAGCGAGCAGTAAACCATTTTTAAAAAAAAAAAAATAGAGAGAGAGAAAGGGAAAAGGGAAAAAAAAAACACTAAGCACAGGACAACGTCGTATTATAAGAAATCTCCACTGTAGTAAATAAAATAGAGGTAGAGGAACACTTAATATCATGTTGAGGGAGGGGGAGAAACGGTAAAGTAATTGACATTTTTACAGACATGCAGCTCAGTTCTTTGTGTGTTATTTCAACTTTAGCGAAGAATAAACAGTCTTATAAGAAGAAATATATTAAACCCTCTCTTATATAAAAAGAAATGATGCTTCATTTTCTTTCCTCTTTCATATAAACCGTTATTCAATTTAAATATCAGTGTCCGTTTGGGTTATTTTCGTTTGTATCTTTATTCTTTTAATATTCCTCAGATTAGAAGATTACTCAAGACTTGTGAGATTTAAGGAGAATTCAAGATTAAATACAACTCTTGTCCATTAACTACCTCTAAAAGAGGTACTGTTAAGAATCTGCGCGGTCACCCCCTCCTCTTTTTTTTTGAGGTAAAGATCTCGCTCAACATTGAGATTCCAGGGGGATCCGAAAGCAGTATGGATGTAGAAGCCCTTGAATCAAACTCGAAATGATCACAAATAGAAGATATCTACAAATTACGTTTATTAATCCAATATTAGAAATGACTACGCTATGTGCAGAATGCAAACTAGACAATCTAAAGATACGAATCAATTTTGTACTTATCTGAGCAAGAAGCAACCCCTCAGCCTTGACAGTCCAAAAACCTCCGTAATATTGAATACCAAAAAATACGGCAATGTGACTTTGGCACTAATCAATGAGGAAATATCATACACAATCATCTACCCTTTTTTCCATATCTCTGACTATTTAAATCTAATTCGATAATGACGTTCATTTTTATATTAAGGAGTTGTTCGAGCTCAAAGGGCCAATTTGTCTGGACGGTAGAAAGAATCCCATGGTTACTAATTCCATGCCTAAATTAGGTTAAACAAAAACTTGTGAGATGGTCAATACAATAAAACGACTCAGAATAAAGAGTAATGTATAAATGTATTTAAAACTACACTAACTTTTCCTTTTTACTTGGCCGGATACATGTGTCCTTTAATTTATTATTTTTCCCTTAGTTTTAACCAATATATGATTTTAAATTTCACTTTTGGTAGATTTCTTATCTGTAATGAAGTTAAAAAGTTTTTTCAGAAAGATAATCCTATCAAATTGTAGTTCGCCAAACTTTTTTGTCCTCTTCCTTTCATAGATCTCTAGAGATAATTCCCTCCCCCCTGCACCGACTGATGCATTCTAGAACCTAAAAGTGATTGGATAATCAGCAATTTTTTTTAAAGAAAAATAAGAAAAGCTGAAATTTTCTCTGCTTTGTTCTTTTACACAGTAAAAACAAGAAAAAGTAGAAAACTGCTCGAAGGGTTAAAAAAATAAGCACCGGAAAAAGGAAATTTCAGAAACACATGCTATTTTTTTTTATCAAGTATTTTTTCATTACGAATTTTGAGCACAAGTAACGGTGAATAACGTAGTTATTCGCACGTTTTAATCGTACATTGACTGTGAACATTCTTTTTTGCCCACGGGTCTAATAACTATACATCGTGTGTGATTCACCTTTACTCTATTAGTAACATTTCGGTAAATAACTATAAAAATGGTGAAGAAATGTTTTTATTTTAACTTTATTATTGAACATAAGACAAAAATATTTGGAAATTTCTAATAAAACAAGTAATATAAAAAAAAATATCTTTTTAAGTCAATTCCTACTTAGGTTAACAAAGAAAAATTTTATTCTAGTCACATTTTATCAAATAATTTCAATTAATATAAATATGTATATACATATGGCAGAATCACAATATTAAGTGGCAATTATTTTTTATTAATCATCATTAAAGTATCGTATTGTCCTCCAAAACAATCACGTATATAAAATTTCAGATCAACTGAATGCTTTAAAATGTGAGAAAAAAAAATCTTTTAAAGTTTTGACCCAAGTCGCTAAAAATGAAACCGACGTAACTCTGTCCCTGTAATCCTTTAAATAATTAGTTTCAGCCAATTAATTTTAATTAATTATAGTTAAATTATCGTATTGTCACCCAAAACAATCGTGCATAGAAAATTTCAGCTCAAATGAGCGCTTTAAAATGTGAGAAAAACCTTTTCAAGTTTTGACACAAGTCGCCAAAATGGTCGCTAAGTCACCAAAAATGATGCCAACATGATTGTATTTATAATTATTCGAATAATTAGTTTAAATTAATTATTTTTTATTAATTATAATTAAATTACCGTATTATCATCCAAAATAATCGTTTTTAAAATTTCAGCTCATTTGAGCGCTTTGGAATATATTTTATTAACGATTGAAAATTTGAACAAGATATATATGGGGAGATTGTGAACTAATAGTAGGAATTGAACAAAAAAAATAATAACTTGTAAATAAGGAAAGGAAATTTTCTGCGCTTTGAAAATGCAACAAGTTCTACAAATTAAATTTGCTTCAGAGACGCAAAATTTTTATTTTGTATACCATGAGACTTGAGGTAAAAAAAAATACTCAGAAATATTAAAACTGCAGTATCTTGAAAGGTACTACAAGGTATAACATGTAATTTTTTAAAAGGTATTTGGTATGTATATGTAGCCAACTAAGAACAGCTCATACAATATATTTAAAAGAGTTACCCATTTTTAAGAATTATTATAACCAAGAAAAGCTGAAGAAATGTTTTTAATAGCGGTATTTCTAATTTTAATATAAGCATATAACTTATTTTGAATAAAACTATAAAAATATAAGGTAAGATTCTGTAATTTTTTTTTCTACTACTGTATTTAAGTTTGTGATTACACACATAAATAATTTTTACACTTCTGAGTAATTATACAGCATGTATAATATTAAAAAAAATATTTTTGCTTATAAATATTTAGGAACAGAAAGCAAGGAATTGCTAAGGTAAGCCTCAAGTAAATTTTAAGATATTTAAGATTCTTAACATTGCAGATAACATTCATTAAAAGCATATATTTTTTAGTTTTTTTTAGCATCAGATGAACTATAAAATAAAAATAATTTTAATTTTTAATGATGATTTTAAAACTTTATACCGTAGTTCTTTCATATTTTTTTTAAACAAAAAGAGAAAATGAATAGATTGACCTAAAGAAGATACATCGGAACGTATTTTCTTTCACAAAAAATGAAAAACGTATTTCCATTAATTTTTCAAAGAGAATATTTAAAAAACATAAGCAATTAAAATTGAAAGATTAATTTTCTGCTGAAATGGATAGTAATGCAAGTAATTATTTCCTCTTTAAAAATATTATGTATTTTTTGAGATTTTATCATTTCTCAATATCTCCCTCAATCAAATGAGCTTTATAAGAACAGATTGATGATTTTTTTCACTATTAAATTGCTCGATGCTTCATTATACATATTTACTTCAAAATAAATAATAATAATAATAATAAATCAAAGCCATTTTCTATGTACATGAAAAGCAAGGAACTATTTTATAAAATTTAAATCATTTGTTGCTGTACAAAGAAATTTCAGAAAACCTTTGTACGTTATTTTAAATACATCAGCATTAAATCCATCAATAAGCCATTTTTTATTTGAATCTGTAAAAACAAATAACTATATAATGCATCTGTATTATATTTAATTTTAAACGAATTGAACCATTTTCGTCTCTAAATGAATTTTTGATAATTTGCTAAATATTGAGAGATATATAAGATTAAAGAAAAATATTTAACAACTTTTTATTAGAATTTCCCCCTCAGTTTCAGTGTTTATTTCGATTCCTTTAAAACACAAAATTATCGGAACTTCCTTTCAAAAACGTCACACAGTTTTTTCCTCACGATTTTGTTTCAGAAATGTTAAACATTTAAACAATTTCTAAATATTTAGTAAATTTTAAGAAAATGAATTTTTAATGGTAATAATAAAATAACCTAAGAAGAAAGAAATAATAATAACAATATACTGATTAGGTTTCACAGAAGCTGTTTTTTTCTCAGTCTGAGGACAATTTCAAAGTATTCTTTTTTTCATTAAATTGGTATATTAGTTTTAACAATTTCAATAAAAAAATTAGTGACAAATTTTATTGCTGGCATCTTAAAAGACGGCTTTTTTTAAATAAGATTTTGTAAAATAAACCTTGTACTTTCTCTATAGTGAAAGGGGAAACTTTCAGATTTCTTCCTTCTTCCTTTATTTTTATCATACTTTTTAAATTTTTTAAAACATTAGATGTTTACAATAACAAAACATGCCTCTATCATACTCTCTAAGATATCTTAAATAGCTAGTTTTATAGAAAAAAAGATAGAGATGTACAAGGAAAAGCATTTTTAGTGTCTTTTGTAAAAAGCGTCTTTTTCTTTGTCTTCCTTTTCTAAACAACAGAGCATTTACTAGATGCGGTTTTGTTTAATACATCTTCAACGCTGTCAAGAATAACAGCATTACTTCTCCATCTTTCTTATTTATTTCTCAGAGTTTGTGTCTACGTACAGAAAACAACAAATCTATCATGGTCAAGACGTTTGAATTGCTAGAGCACAATAGGTCTCGTGACCATATGGATAACACCCATGCATTTATTTTTCTGCAGTAGAGGGAAAAAACCTCGCATGAAATAATCAATAAACAATACACAGACTGACTACAATCGATGACCAGTTTGAAAGAATCCTGGTAAAAAGTATTGTTTGAGTATTTCCTTTTGTGTTGAATGGACGGATTGAAACACGAGTTAAAACTATAAAAAAATTAACCTTAAAAATAAATAACTCATTTTCGTTAAAAAAGACAGTAACAATACAGAGGTTCTACATCTTTTTCTCAATGCATTTTCAGCAACTATTTTCATAACAATAAATTGATTACGGAAATAAATATAAATTACGTAAGTACTATAAACTGATGTATGGCATGTTCTTTTTTTTTCTTTCAAATAAAATTTTTTACCTCTCCATTTTAGTGCAATAGATTCATCTGCAAGGCAATTCGTAGTTTTATCATTTTGCACTTTTGACAGAAGCGACATTTCTTAAGAAATAATTTATGTTTACTTAATAAGTTTAACAAACAAGAACAAAAAAAAATTATTAAAAGGATTTGTACATAAAAAGTAGAAATAATAACATTTATTCAATTTTTGTCAGTGACAAAGATGAAGATGTAAGAATCATATTTACTTCTTTGAAAAAAAAAGCTACTTTATTTAAAATAAGTGTTTAAAAAATTGCATTTTATAGTTTTTTCTAGTATATGTATCAACTATTGTTCAATCTATTAACTGAATAATAACTTGAACAAAAAATTCGTTTGTAAAGAGTTCGGAAAAAGTCCCAAAATTCATTATTTAATTACAGAATATTTGATTGAAACCACTATCAACAGCTAATTCATAATAACCATTTAAAATAAACCAGCAAAGTTTAACCGGTCTTACGACTAAAGTATTTTGTGGTGATTAATTACATGTTTTATTAACTTAAGGCATTTCACAGAACCACTTGGCTTTACTTCCAATATGACATTCTATGATTTGTAAAAGGATTATTTCCTTTGTCATAACTTTTGCGAAAAGATGAAAGGTGCTGCATAAATTGCGTTAGTTTCGTTTAAACCTCATTTATTACTCAATAAATATAAATTACACCACGAAAGTGAAACATAACTCATATCCAGATGAATAGAAGCGTTTGTTCAAAATTAGCACAAAAGTTACATTTATAAAGCCATGGCGAAAGTATTTCACTTCAGAGAAGACAACAATGTTAAATATCACTTACAACATTAATGTTCTTCTTCTAATAAACTGAAACTCCATAAAAGTAAAACAAAATAACATGACATAGCGCTTTCTTTTTCAAAATACCGTACCTTCTTTATATAAGGTAATTTTAGCTTGTCAAGCTTTACTCTAAGATATGAGCTCAGCGTGTAGTTTTTATAGTCAAAACTTTAGCTTGTGTTATTGGAAGACAGCTGTGAAATTCACGAATGAGCCAATATAAATAAGTAAAAGCCTGCGCTGCTTAAAGAGGCTAAAATGCAGAAAACACATGCCAAATTTTTCATCCCTTAGAGACACATTGGCAACATATTTCATCAGTTTTTTTTTTTTTTTTCAAGCATAAAATTCGTCCGGCAATAGAAATTTTTCATCTTTCAATATCGAATTCTTTCCTTCTATGCAATGTGACAAGAAATATTCAATATTGCCTACTGATGATTGATATTCCCTTTCCCTTTCTTACGAGAGAATATTTTTATTTCATCGATTTTAGTTGTTTTTGAATTCCTCCTAACACAAATTATTTTTCTATCAAGGTTCTGAGGTACTAACAGGATAGAAACTTTGAGAAGAAAGATATTTTCTCGGACACTAAAGACTTCAAACAACCTGTGGTAGAGAATCACTACATGTGTGTGTGATGGATGATACATGCTTGTTCATAACGAAAAAGGGATCAACATCTAGAGAAAAAAAAACAATAAAATAAATTACTTTTATTGTGTGATCTGAAGAAAATAGAACCGATTAGCACTGCATAAGGTGATAAATTGGAGTAAAAGTTTCAGATGCTAATGCATGATTATTTAAATTACAATGTGATCATATAGATTATATAGATCTCCTCTTCACAATAGCGGACCATCCTTTCTGAACACATGTGTAGCAAGGTCACGTGTTAAATGAAAGATATGGATGACTGACAACAAGTGCAGCCGGTCTATTTTCCACTTGAAGAAGGAAAGGAATAAAAGTGTCTTTTTGCCTGAGGAACCGAAAAACACAAAGAAAGGTTGGCAGACAGATGGTCATCGAAGTGGGTACGTTACAGGGAAGACAAGCAGAGACAATACAACACAAAACATGTTAGCTCCAACCTATTTGCTACAGGACTCTACATGGTAGTGAGTATTCGAATTGTCGAGAGTTTACTTCGAAATATTGAGTGTACCAAAACGCATTGTTTTAG